>CAIGRN010007999.1:0-16751 GCA_903798345.1 Fraxinus anomala | reverse complement strand
ATTTCACCTTTTACTCAATATCACAGTTCACATAGCCATTAAACTCTCTTCTGCTAGTTATAGTTAAAGACAGGTGCCACAATCTATTTTAACAAGTAGATTTGAGCCTAATAGCCTGTTTATGCCTTATAAGCTCACCCAAATCGGCCAAATGGAATGAACTGATGAACCAATGAAGACCAGAAACTGCAACGAAGATTCGAGAATTGGAATTTGCACTTTTCACTTTTGCAGCACTCTGAAATCGGGATGAAGAGCAGAAATCGGCACTTTGCAAAAAAATTAATGGAAGTAAAACAAAAATGTAAAAATCAATTCACCTCAATGCTGAAATGCTCAAAAATTGTATCCAACCATCAGTTTTTCGAGATTGAAATGGAAGTAATGGGATACAGAAATAATTGTAAAAGCAATCTGGACCAAAATTGAAAAATGGCCAAATAGTCTCTTTAGTATATGCCAAATATTTCTTAGCCTTTGAGCATTNAATGGAATGAACTGATGAACCAATGAAGACCAGAAACTGCAACGAAGATTCGAGAATTGGAATTTGCACTTTTCACTTTTGCAGCACTCTGAAATCGGGATGAAGAGCAGAAATCGGCACTTTGCAAAAAAATTAATGGAAGTAAAACAAAAATGTAAAAATCAATTCACCTCAATGCTGAAATGCTCAAAAATTGTATCCAACCATCAGTTTTTCGAGATTGAAATGGAAGTAATGGGATACAGAAATAATTGTAAAAGCAATCTGGACCAAAATTGAAAAATGGCCAAATAGTCTCTTTAGTATATGCCAAATATTTCTTAGCCTTTGAGCATTTGTCAGGGATGTAAATAATACTTGAAATGTGGTATCAAACTCCCTTTTAATTCCTTAAAATTCTCTGTTTAACATTTATTTCGATTCACAAGAAGAAAAACTCCATCTTTCTCAGTCAAAAGAAAGAAAAAAATTATCATCTTAAACAAGAATATGTTAAAATACACGCATAGGTTTAGGAACATTTCCAGTAAACGATCACCCGCAGTCTAGCTCTTTTGGTGCTTTTGTTGCTACTGCCTATCTCGTTCACCAGCCTCTGCACCCCACGGCAACAACCATCACCACCTCCACTCCACTCCACGCCACGCCACACCCAAGCCCCTCCAGTTAAACCTCCCACTTCACCACCGATTAAGCCGCCCACTTTACCACCGGTTAAGCCGCCCACTTCACAACACAGTAAACAATCAGCCCTTCACCACCAGTTAAGCTTTCCACTTCTGGCCATATAATGAAGATTAAATTGAAAACATCTTACCCATGTTGTCACCGGTGTCGCAGTTGTCGGCGTGGGAGTTGCCGGCTTCCCCTTCATCTCCGTCTCCGTCTCCGTAACAGAATGTCTCAGTGTCAGCGTGTGGGGGGAAAAATAACGGGTTCGCCGACTTCGACGACGTGTTGTCGCCCTCATCCAAGTCAGCGGCGACGTCGATTGAGTTTTCTTGCTGCTCCATCTTCGCCGGGAGGTTTTTCACTTTGGAGCTAGCGAATGGAAATGACGGGAGTTGGTAAGAAATTGGCGCCTTTTAATTGGTTTTTTTATTTATTTATTATTATTGCTGTGTTGAATTTTCAACCATTTTCAAATCCCAGCCACATCAGCATGTAGTAAACTATGTAGTATACTATGGAGTACGTCTAGCACGCTCCTTAAAATAGTGCCCAAAAAATAAAAATCTCCCATTATCCCATCTTCAAACACCAGCTTAAAATAGTGCCCAAAAAATAAAAGAGAAATGCCATTTATACACGGGAATTCAACTCCGATGTACAGTCCCCATACAAGAGGCAACCGATTTACAAGTAGCATGCCCCAAAATAAAAATCTCCCATAATCCCATATTCAGTTGGCCCTGTCATTCAGTTATCAGTCCTCACACAGTTGTCTCTGTTGTTTTTCAATTTTCATCTAGAATTATTTTCCCTTTGAACGCAAAAATCTTTCACATGTTGTATATAAACCTGTATCTACAGCTAATATAGCTTTAAAAAGCCGCAGTCAATTTTAGTCAGTAGTGATAATGCTGAAAGCTGTTCAGATTCTTGGTTCATCATCATTTGGGTTCGTTTCCCTTCCTTGCAGATTTAAGAGGAAGCCGCAAGCAAATTGTGACCTCTATTTCTTATCAAGAAAACCCATAAAAGCATCAAATTTATCGTCATTAAGATCAAAAGCATCTTCTTTTGCTTTTCGGGTTCGCAAAGGTTGCGATTCTATAGCTTCACAGATGTCCCACATTCATTCCGATTCAAACCCGTATGGTGCTTCATCTTCTTCCTCTACATCCACACCAGTTCAATCAACTGTGAGAATTTTTTTCTTCGTAATTTTCTTTGTGTTAATTATTGGGTTTTAATTTGATTTATTGATTTGCAATTGTATAATCCTGTTTTGGATGGATAATTTTCAATTTGTGGTTTGTCGGCTATGTAGTCAAACGGGTAATATCGTTCCTCGATATTGCATGATTATATTCTTGGTTCTCTGTTGTTTGTATGAATTCCTAAGACTGATACTTTAGGAATTTCTCTGGTTTCTTCAATATAATGCTTTGGATTCTCCTTTTTCTCTTCATGTTAGTTTCAGAGCTAGTTTCTGCATCAATCTGCAGCAAGGAATTCTTGAATTTTCTATTTGTGAGTTTTTCTCACATCTTGCAATATTATCTTGGATTGGTTCAAATTAATAGAGAATAATGCTATCAATCATCAGCAATGATCATCATAGTCCAAGTGACATTGGAACCCTGATTCTTTGTCGAATGCATTAAATTGCATCACAACTCCATTGGCTTGTTATCTTTAAACCAAGAATATTCTTTAGATGCGATAAATCTTAGAGGAATATCAAGGACCACGGAACACATCTTATTAAGCCCCTGTTTGAGAACCATACTTTTGGAATAAAAGGGTTTTGAATAGTGATTTTTGAAGAATGTGCGGTTAAAAAGTATGAAAAAGTTTTGGGTTTACGTGCAGAATATTTTATTGTGTAAATGCGTGGTTGAAAATGAGTATATAGAAAAAAGAGTTTAAAAAGTATGGTTTTCAAAAATGGGCTAATATTGACAAACAATGCAGCCAAGACTAGCAGGAGAAGGAACACACATGGAGTCAGGTTCCAACATGGATTGAGATTATTTGTTTCGGCATTAACTTGAGCATGTTCCTTCAGGTGGAAGGCCAGCCCGTAGGGTCCTTGAATTACAAATTTTGCATCATCGCACTAGTTTTGACTTCAGTAAATGGCATTACCATTAGACCATCTTTGTACCATTTGTGTGGTATTTCTTTTGAGTTTGTAGAAAGCGATACTAGACACCTGCATTACATATGAAGATAAGTTTGAGCTGAAAAACGTTCCAGTTGCTTTCACTTAAAAGTGTCCATGTTTTTTGACCTTTGAATGATATTGTCATTTCAAATGACCTCCCTCTTATGTCTAAAAGAAAAGATGATTAAAGCATAAACAAGGATGTTCACTTTATGAACTGAGTGGATCTATTGTTTCTATAAGCAACTGCTCGCCGACGTTATTTCTTAATATCGAGCATGTTGTATGCCTTGTAATTGGCTGGATCTCTTACCATGGTAAATAAACGTTTCTTGGAGCTGGCCGTTGTTGTGTCTTTTAATGTGCATTTTACAGTTGGTGGCATTAGCAGAAACGTAGGTTATTATCGATTGACAATGATACAGGTTGAAACCATGTAACGTTAAACAGTGCTGACTGCATTTTCTATTGTTACAAGTGTGATCCTTCTCTTATTTTATTTTTGTTTCACCTTTTCCTCCTGGCTTTTATGAACCTTTGGGTAACAAACAATGTACAGTGTGGGTTGTCTTCCACCCTTTATCATTCATTTACGCTCTTTCCTTTCTCTTTTAATTCGTATTAGTGTCTAACAATCTGCAGGGCAGTATTCGTAAGATCAATTTCTGCCAGTCATGTGGTGGCCGAACAAAGCATGAGATACCAGATGGGGAGGAAAAGATGAGGGCTATTTGCACATCATGTGGGAAAATTATTTATGAGAACCCGAAAATGGTATGATTTCCTAATGATAAAAAAAATTCCAACAAAAAAAGAAAAAAAAAACTGCTTTTACAACTACGAAAAGGAAATTTCTAGATCTCGCGCTTCTACTTAAATTGCGGTTGAAATTCAATTGGAGAATTACGTGCCTATTGTTATGAGTCAATTTCTTTGTCACGTTGTGTTGCCACAGTTGCTAAGTCCATAAATTTTCAACTTTTGTAAAATTGCTTTGCATTCATCATGATGATTCCATGGCCAAGGAATGCCTGGAGTACAAGAAACAGCATACCAAAGAAACAAAGTTTGTTTCAGCAGGTCACAAGAAATAATGAACACGTGTTCTCTTTTTTCTCTCCTTTTTTGAAGAACTGTGACCCAACTAGTGCTAATGTGTAGTGGCTGATTTAGATGAATTCATCTGCTTTATAATTTTATGTGGTCGAGTGGACATAAATTATGCGGTATTAAAAAACAGAAAAAAAATAAAAAATAGACCCAACTAGTCTATACACAAAAATCCATTTGAATTGTATCCAACAAAAGGGAAATGTAACATGACTAAAATAACAATCCTACAATTGTTTCTAGTAGATTTCCAAATTCCTAAAATGTATCCTACTGGCATGATAGCAGTTTCATGATTTGATTGTAGATAACTACAAAGAAAATAAGATTTTAACTCATTCTTAATGACTGGAACTTACACTTCAAAGAATCATTTGAGTGAGACAATGAAATTCTTATTCTGATTTTAACAGATTATGGAAATGCTTTGTTAAATTTTAGTTGGAATGATAATAATTAGGTAAGTGTACTATATTTGTTCAAAAACATAAAAAAGTGCTGTTTTCTTCGGATTACAGGTTATAATACTGTCCTTTATTCATATTAGCTTCATATTAAAGAGCAGAGTTTTTTAACGTGACATTGATGATTCTAGTTGTTGTTACAATGTTGATGAACAGGTTGTGGGTTGCCTCATCGAGCATGAAAACAAGATACTACTGTGCAAGCGGAAGATTCATCCATCATTTGGCCTTTGGTATGCATTTGCCTGATCCAATTTCACCTGGAAAGGGATAACTTTTCATGCTATCAATCCATAGTAACAAATTTAACCTGTGTTTGGCTCATGTTTATAAACACTTAAGCCACTTAATATCCACACATTTCAAGAGACCGGCAAGTAGTATCCTCTTATTAACCACACATTTCTATCTATTTATAATTTTTAAACTGTTTTCTAATACTTCACAAACATGCTTTTAGTTTCTTCATAACATTGCGAATTGCCGAATTCTATGTATTTCTGCATTTAACATTGATATTGGTAATTTGTTCTCCACTTGGCTATTATGTAGGACACTTCCTGCTGGTTACATGGAGATCGGGGAGTCCGCTGCTGAAGGAGCAATTAGGGAAACCTGGGAGGAGGCAAATGCAGAAGTGGAAGTTTTATCACCATTTGCTCATTTGGACATCCCTCTTATAGGCCAAGTATGAAAATATCCTAACACTAATTTTACATGGATTTCCCTGCTCTTGGCATCTTCATGTATTCCATTGTCTCATGTGGAACAGACATATATTATTTTCTTGGCCAAGTTGAAGAGACCCCACTTTTCGCCGGGCCCAGAATCTTCGGAATGCCAGCTTTTTGCTCTTGATGATATTCCTTTTGATTCTTTGGCATTTTCGTCAATGCTGGTCACCTTACAACTGGTAGGGTTCTATTTCAACTGCCAAGACAATTATATCAGTTCATTTAATGAACTTTTGCTCACTTTTGTCATGATGTCTTCTTTGTTTCTATAGTACATAGAAGATACAAAAGTTGGAAGACCCATGTTTCACTATGGCATCATCAATAAAAGGTAATTTCAATAAACTGATGTTCCACAGTGAATTTATGAATGAACTTAGGTGAGTTTCCTTTGAGAGAGAGTTGAGCATTCAGATCTCTTAGGCACGCTTCTCGGAAAACTTATTTTCAAATTTGACTGTCTGAGAGAAGGTTTTGATAACAATTTTTTAGGAGGAAATGATTAAACAATACATGCCGTAATGAAGTCTTTCAATATGGAGAAATACTTGTGGAAGAATATTAGATCATTCAATTCCTTAAAACATTTTAAATTTATGAAGCTACTGTCAGTTAAACTATATATTTGACACTGCCACGTTATATGCACAATTATGTAAACTATTTTGGTGTCCTTTTCTTGTTGCTCTGCGATTGTACTTCATAAGAATTTGTTACAGGATGGTTCCTTTGGAATTTTCATGGTGTTTAATTTGTGGCAAAGCATTGTATGTACAATTTCTTAGACAATTGTAGTGCTCCCTCACCATGTTTTGGCATTCCTTTTCCTCCTGAAAGTACGTCAAACATATGAAAGGAACCTAAAAATCTCAGCAACAGTGGAAATATTGGGGAGCTGAATTTTTTTTTAAACCACTTGCAATAGAAAGAAACAGCACCACCAGAAAAAGTAAGTACCAAAGATTCTGCCCAAGCAAACTGAGGAGTGCCACACCTAACTGATCTTATGTCCCTATTAGGCTATTACTGACCTAAACACCCATATCCACCTGAACATTAGAAGAAATTTCGGGTAAACCACAGCCACTTCCGGGATGTGCAGCACTTCAGAAGTTGAAACTAAGTGCTTCTCTAACTGGAAATCTATACCATCATCTTTCAAGCACATCAAATATACATGCATAGTAGTCGGATTGCCTGAGAACTGAAGTGGTGGTGATGGGCTGTTGGAAAGGTTTTCCACTGCCGATTGGGTCCAATGGCCATGGCTGGAGGTGGCAGGAGGGTGGATAAGGGGAGAGAGAGAGTTGTGGTGAAGAGTGACAAAGTGGCAGGTGTAATTTGGATAGGGTTTGGAGCCTGGGGTACAGCGGCTTGAGATAGTTTTGGTATGTGAACTACTTTTCTAACTAGTAATGAGGAACATTTTACAAACAAAGGGTTAAAAAGTGTTCATTTAGGAATTTTGGCCATTTTTGTGAATGAGCCCAAAACAGAGATAATCCTTCATTAGATAATGGAGAGACATTTTATGGTGCGACTTCAACAATAAGAAACAATAGGTCAATGAGTATATGGTTTCTGAAAATATTATAATAGTACGTAGATTAATAAAATTTTATATGGGAGTAAAAATGTATTTTCCCTCAAACAATCCCCTTTGGCACTAACTATTACTTTTCCCGATTTTATCTCGATTTTGAGATAAATACTTTTTAAGTTGCATTCTATAACCCTTTTTATTGCAAAAACGAAATGGAAATGTAAATAAGATTGATCAAGAACATCTACATTGTCCGATCATTTTCTACACAGACAGTGCAAGATCTGCTCAGCTACATTAAAGAAACTTGTTACTCGCCATTATTGGGTTTGGAAGCAGGAAATTATTTTCATGTCATTTCACGATAACCACCAACATGCGATTTACCCTTTGGCACCTTATTTTTGGTCAGATGAGAGATGGAAGCAAATATTGTTAGTTCAGGGGTGTAGGACAGGTCTTTCTTTACAAGTATTGTTAAATTGGTATGTGAAGCTACTCCATTAGTCCTGCAATTGAAAATATTGTCCTGCATTATCATGTTGTTTGTTTTTGCTAGATCTGTCATGTTATGGATAACAATTATTAAACTTTACCTGCACTGTTATTGAGATCAATTGAAGTTTCTCTAGTATTTTGTTCAGAATTCGTACAATTTCTTATACGGACCTGTAAAGAATGTGAATCATATTCTTCATGGGATGTTTAGGTAAGGTAGATTATAGTACTAGATGGTATTGAAGAAGAAAAATAAGCTAAAAAATTGACATATCACTGTTCATATTCCTGGTGGTTTTCAACAGGCCCGGTACAAGCCCTTCTGAGATTCATGCCTATACTTTCGATCATCATCTGAAATCTTGACATTTGGAGGATGATTCTGTCCAGTTCTTCAAGGAAATGTTACAGAATTTAGAGTGAGTTTAGCATAGATCCAAGATCAAACTGTCCTTAATTTTTACCTGCTGTACAAGTTTGCTCCTGTGTTATGCAACCAGATGATGCCATCAAAATGCGTTTCACTTCGTTTATCTTTGTGTAACTTTTTTAATTATACTTCTACTGTAACTTCATTCTTTTGGTAATGAAAGAGAATCTGCGCTTTTTGTGCCTCAAAGTACGACTCCCTTGTATGTGTATTATTTTGTGATGCTGAAGATCAATGGCCATTCAATCCCAGAAAATTGGGGAGAAAGCTTTATAGAAGCCATGGAGATGTGCGTACATCACACTTAGTGTGCTTGGTATAAAATGTCAGATAGCAGCGGGATAGTATAAAAGAAGAAAGAAAAAGCTATAATCTTGTTCAATATTGTTGTGTCTAGAGAGATTATATTTCTTCCCTCTTCCCAACTGATGTACATTTTCCAAATGGGTAAGTTTTCTACTTCTCTAGATCTCCTCGTCCGCAATCAAGATCCCTTAGAAATGGTGCTTGCTTCCATACCAGTTCACAACTACTACGGGATGGAATTTACTTATAAAGCCGACTTGTAAGAATGAATTACTCAGTATACGTATAAATCAGATCTACAAGACAGAGTGACGGACAAACTTTTGAGCGAGTAGAATACAATACAAGTCATTAAACTCGCAAGAGAGGTGCATTATTTTTAGAGAGCAAACCAGAAGATTAATTATAAAGTGTAAAATGCAAATTCCTGTAAATAGAAGCTGGGCCTGGTCACAGAGAAGCATTTTCCTATTTCGTCCAACCAGGCCCATGTGATGCTACTCACTTTTGGCAGCTAATGAAGTCCGGACCCGGATCTGACCGGGTGGCCCAACTTCTAAATGTATGGTGTCTTTCAATGTACTTTGTGCGTTGTTGTTCACACGTTTGCAAAGTAGTCATACTGTTCTTAGTTCTTAGTTCTACTTTGAGAAAATTGCAATGCACAATTGACCCCAACCTTTAACGGTAGAATTTTATCCTCTAAATTTGTACCCTCCGTTCAATTTCGTTGTACAAGTGGTCCTTGTAGATGCTTTTACTTTCACTTCTATTATAACTAATAGTGTAAATATTGAGATTAACTTGCACTCTTTTAAAGATTATGAAATCAAATTGTAAATGAGATAATCAGGACGTAATAACTACAGGTAAAATTTATTTGTTGTATTTGAACTTTTAGCAAAATTTCAATTGGATCATTAAATTTTAATTCAATTTAGTTTCAATTGCATAGCTGAACTTCAATTGAATTTCAAAATTTACCACTCGTCACCTATTGTCTTTCAAATTGATAAAAATTACTTAGTTGAATAGTCACGTAAGTCTATTTTCGGAATCATATCAATAGTTAGCACATTCATCTTAGCTAGCACTTCCAACTCCTCATCAACGTCACAATTAATAGCCTCACTAGCATCAATATCGTGCCTACCCACGCCTTGTCCAGTCAGAAGTGAGACAGCTAACCTTTGAATGCGCACACATTTAAGCACAGCACACTACAAAAGGGTGTATCAAAATCTTCTCATTCTTTGCCAATTGCCAGCCACTCTCTCTCTCTCTCTATCTCTTGTAGTTCAATTACATATTTTTTACTATTCTGTATAATTTCCATTTTCAATGGCTTGTTCAATTTCAGTTCAAACCCTTTTACTTACCCCCAAACTACGTTCACCTTCTTCCAATTTTTTTCCAGTTCTTGAAAATAACCGAAATGATAAATTTCGAAATAGAAAGAGGAAAGTTATCAAAAGATGCATAGCAATGGTTCAGCAGACAGTACAAGGACCTTCGGCCGCTTATGCTAAGGAAATGGAAAGACTCTCCGCTAAAGAATCTCTTCTTCTTGCTGTGAGTTTCTTCAGATTTTTTTACAGAAATTCCTAGTTTTATTTTATTAATAATGGGTTTCTCATTTCTGCAATTTTCTAGGGAATTACAAATTGGGTCTGGTTTCTGCAGATTTTTTTGCTGTAATTTTGCTTAATAAATACTATAACTATAATCCTGTGCTTCGTGTTCATTATTCAATTTTGAAAGATAAATGTTTTTTCTGTTTTTGATGTAATTTGCCTAAAAGTTTTTGTCTTTCGCGTAATTGTGTCACTATTTTTTTCTTTTTGTAGTAAATAATATTTATTGTTATAGCGTAGGTGTACTTAAAATTTAAAGCTTCAAATTGCAATATCAACGTTATAATATTGTTTACAGTTAGATTTATCCTTATTCTTTTATTAAATTTAGAAATATAGGACTGAAAAATGACTCCCATACATCATACTGCAAATCCAGAATTTGATATTTGTGAGGAAATAAATATTGTTAAATATTTTTCATTTGCCTTGAATCTTGATGACTAATGGACAAAGTAATGTATTATTTAACTAACCATTATATGTATTTCAGTTCAAAGATGCTGGGGGATTTGAAGCTTTAATAGCAGGAAAAACAACAGAGATGCAATGCATTGACGTGAATGAAAGAATTGTTAGCCTTGAACGACTCAATCCAACGCCTCGACCAACAACGTAAGGTGTTTATTCTTTCAAAGCTAATTCAGTGTATAACAGCATCTACAGAAGATGTTCATTTTGTGCTTTCAGCTCTGCAGGTCTCCTTATCTAGAAGGTCAGTGGAATTTTGAGTGGTTTGGATCAGGAAGCCCAGGGTTCCTTGCTGCTCGCTTCTTGTTCGAGTAAATTTTATCTTATTTTATGTTTGTTTTACAATGATTACAAAAAATAAGTTTTGATTCATTTTAAGTATTATTTTATTGTTCTCCCTCCTAATACAACTGAGAAATCTCCTCCCACGAGAACTTATTGGAGGCAAGTAGATATAGGCTAGCATAGTGGAGAAGAGCGACAGACTTCTTCAAATATAATCAACTTACTAAACATAAGACGAAGAAAATAAGTAGTAAAATAATCTGCGGCTAGAGAACGCAATTTCTTGTTTCCCAACCTTCCCCTTCTGAACTGAAATGGTGAGACTCCTCTTATGTTATAATATTGATGCAAGTCTTGGTTTTTTGCAGGAGGTTTCCTCCAGCATTGGCGAACTTATCAAAATTGGATATGGTGATCAAGGATGAATATGCAAATATTGCTGCAAATATGAAATTATTGAACTTGGTAATAGATTCCTTTCCCAATCGTCTCTACTTATTTTGTTACTTGTTGGACATGAGCCATTTCCTTAATATAAGACGACTGAATAAATTTTTGAGGAGTTATTACCACTCTATTATTTTGTTTTCTGGGTTTTCACTCTTTTCTGTTTTCCTTTTTTCACTGTGTGAACAGGCATAACAAACCTTTTAGTGCTAAGAAGTAAGAACATATGTTCCTTTGTCCTTTTTCAAGAGAAGATACGCCATTATTGTCTTGTGTTTTGTGGGATGAGACATAAATACATACTGACAAGGGAAGACAAGTTGATTTCAGAGACACAACTCTAAATAAGCCATCAGAATAGTATCAAATGATTTCTAAACACTATAAACTCCAAATTATTGCATGACGCAATGGACATTCTTCTATGTATTTAAACCTGATTCTTTGATGAGATAAAAACTAGTGATAACAACCTTGAATAATAAGCATCAAAATTATCTTGTTTAGCAATTTTTTTGGTCTTTTTCCAGATTTCCCCAGGTTCTTTCCCTTACCTCTAACACCCCCTTCCCCCTCCAGCAGAAGATAGTCGAATAGAGAGAACAGTTTAAAAATTAAACAAAGTGAGAGCAAATGAATAAGGAGTGGACTTTTATCTCCATCACTATCTCTATGTTTACCCAGCCTGTTTGGTTCTTTAGGTATATACATCATAATTCTTAGCAAGACTAAGAGTATAGAACCACATATTGCTTTTTCTATATTTGACTGGCATCATGTTTTGTGTTCGTTATTCCTGTTGAATTGCAGATAGAAAGCAACTTTATTCTTTCCACCAGGTTATCTATCGAGGGACCAATGCGAATGAAAGAGGAATATGTTGAAGGGATATTTGGATCTCCCAAAATTGACGAAGAAACCATACCTCAACAATTGAGAAGTGTTTTTGTTCAGGCATCTAGCACAGTGCAGCAACTTCCTGTTTCTATTAGGGATGCTATGGCCAGTGGAGTCAAGATTCCGCTCGGTGAGCATTACTGATATCTGTGGCTTTATATTCTTGTTCCTCTGCAAGTGTTAAAAAAGGTTAAACTTCTTCCAACAGCTCAAGTCCATGTATGTTTTAATTGTGTACTGCACATTGTTGTTGTTGATGTCAAAATCTATACACTTAAAATGTGCAGAAATCTCTTGATGTTGCTTTGTGACTTTGTGCAACATCACACGTCTAAGTGGCTCCCTCTGACGCGCAGTGAATAATGTCATTAGTAAAATCGATTGTCCATAATATGAAAAGCTTATGAAGTTTAAAAAAGGTAACC
This sequence comes from Fraxinus anomala, assembly GCA_903798345.1. Taxonomy (NCBI): domain Eukaryota; kingdom Viridiplantae; phylum Streptophyta; class Magnoliopsida; order Lamiales; family Oleaceae; genus Fraxinus; species Fraxinus anomala. The sequence continues at coordinate 4,187 of CAIGRN010007999.1, read as the reverse complement.
CATAATTGTAAATACTGATAGATCTGGTAAAGAATGTTGGGAAATTTTACGATAATTCATTTCTTAATTGCTTCACAATGTCACGGAAAGTTACAATATGAAGATGAGGAATTTTATTGTAACTTCACTTGAAGGAAATCTGTGGAATGTTGACGATAAATGTTTCTCTAGTTTTGTGCCCTTGTTTATCAGACTTATTCCCAGTCACACTCTTTTGACCTCAGGTGGAACATTTCAGAGGCTTTTTTTGATTTCTTATCTTGACGAAGAGATCCTGGTAAGTCTTAACTGTTGTTATCAACAATTTAGCAATTTAAAAGGTATCTTTTGATACTGTTAGAATCATAAAAGTGCATGTGTAATACTATTTTATCGGGTCCATATTTGTAAATCCTGACTCTTTGGAGATTTGTTGATGCTTCACCGATGCTTCGGATATTAGAGGACATGAAAGGGAGATACTGTATTTTTTGCTATAAAATCGAGGATAACAAGCACTTTGAGGAAAATAGTTATGCCTCTCGAATTTCTCTGGAAAAATTGTCAGACTTCTAAAAATCTAAAGAGAGGATTTTCTATCCTTAGCCGATTCTTTACTGAATCAAAGGACCAACATTTTGAAATCATGATTTAAACTCTTATTCCTGTTAGAACATGAAACATTCGTCCTTCTCATCACATTTCATGATATTTGGGCTCCCTGGATGCAGATAATAAGGGATACTGCTGGAGTACCTGAAGTCCTTACAAGATTAGATTCCGCACCATTGCCCTTGGTAGATACAATAACAGAATATGAAAGTTGAAGACGTTTAAATTACATTGAGTAGTATAATCACGAGTATCCCGACCTCCTAGTTTAAGGGAGAAAAACACTGCTTCTCTGGCTTTCCCTTTTCCGTTTTCCTCCATTTATGTTTCCCCCTTGGTTTTGTAATAATGCAAATTGACTGTCTTATTCTATCTTTGAAAGAATTTGTACAACTTTCCATTTTTATAAATGCAATTTACATAACTTGGGAGTAGTTGTTGATTTTGCTTGTGGGCAGTTGGCTTGTTTGATAAGATGGACTGAATTTTATTTTCCTAAAACTAATAAAGAAAAATAAGTTAAATTTTTGTTTATGTTTATTGTATTTCCCATGATATATTCTGCAAAATGCAAATAGTAAGTTATCAAATATTGATTAAGATAATTGTATTTTTATGACAAGTACTGAATGAATGGAGTTTGGGATGGTTTCAACGCCACCCTATCATGGAAGGGAATTATGATTTAAATAATTGTGAATGTAGGCTTGAGTTTGTGCCTCAAACTTGGCTATGCATTTTCGTTAGGTGAATGCATCTATTCTTTCCGGTTGTGTTGACATGGCTGCCATATCCAATACTACATGTCGCCATCAATACAGCCATGTTCTTTCTGTACTTAAATAATTAAATGGAAGAAATAATGAGGAATAAAGTTGATGAATAGCATCACTAGAATATGAGGAGGTTATATCTCGTAAAAGATTTTCGACGAAAGATCCAAATAGTAGTTGAGGTGGATTCATAAATCAGTTGGTTAACCTAAATTGAGATCTAATGTTGACTTCCGAGCCTAGTCTTGAATGATAAAGGATTTGATTGCGCCTTTGCCTTCCCTACTAGTGCAGCTTTTGGAAGAATTGGTTGCATCACTATCGAATATTTTGAGCTCTGAATTTCATAATAATGGACTACATATGCGCACGAGTTTGGATACAATGGGGGCAGGCAACCTGCGAATTAGCCTTGTTTTAATGTTGTTTGGCATGATGGCATGAACCCCATTATCATGCCCAAGTTTGCTTTTGTTAAAAATCAGATTGTTAGTAAATTTTGATAAAATGTGTTGATAAAAATTGTGGGTCCCGTTAAACGGGTGGATAAAAGTTGATTACAGTTGCGCCTTGCCACAAGGATTAATTTCCATGGACACTCTGACTGTGAGTGATCTCTACGGCCAAAGCCTGCATGGTTTTTAGCTCGGGCAGGCAAGATGGTAATACAAAGATGGCCTCCGGCGTTCCAACTATATGTCACCGACACGTCGAACAATTTCTATCCATGTGATTTTGAACATGTCAATTCGTCAAATTTGAGCTCTTTTCGTCTCTGATGATAATTTAACTCGTCTCGCCGTGTAAAGAGAACTGCATTCTTGTTTTGTCTGTGTGGCTGTGTGCGCGAGAGAGGGACAGACATTGACTAAAGCAAAAACTATATCAGACAATATATAGAAACAAAAAATCTATGTGTAAAATCCAAGTGAAAGAAGATTGAGAAAAACTAATGTAAATAATTCAGTTGCTTAGAAAATCCAAATGGAAAAACGATAAAATAAATCAACTGATATAGAAAACGGGTAACTATCAAATGCAAATGAGAATTGGATATATACTCGATAACCTGAAGCAAAAAATTAATCTGATTCTAAAACTCAAAAAATTAATTAAAAGATTGAATAATTAATCCGCACCATTCCATTCTTAGGCAAGTTTGGATTCTCCATAGGCATCCATTTGAAGACCTTCCAATGGAAACTGATTAATCTCTTGCATGAACCCCTCAAATTCTGATAAACCGCTCAAGAAACCACCTCCTGAATTTGCACTTCTCCAAATTTCTTCTTCACCTTTTATTCTCTCTCTGAGTCCTGGTGCATTAAATCCAGTTCTGATGGCTAGTTCAGCTGTATTGGGAGCCATAGGCAAAATTCTTGGATTCTTATTGCTTGGAATTTTTCTGTTTGTAGGTTTTCCAGTGAGTCTTTGCACCAGTTCTCTGAAGTTTTCAGCATCAGTCTTGATGATCTCTGGTGCAAATACGTGAATTATGCGAATTTTCGGCTTGATGGCTTTAGATATTTTTTGTGAATTATTGCTCAGGGATAGTGCTGGTGGAGTCATGTTTGAGGTAAAAGTTTGTTTTTCCGTGGCCCCTTCAATCTAACTATGAACACACACGTTTGTATGGTGCATACACAGAGAAAGTAGGAGGAATTTGATGGAGGGTGGGGGTGCAGTAGGGTAGTTTTATTCTTGGAACAGAAGAGAGGAATGTTTGTATATATATATATATATAGCTGAGGGGAAGAAAATTTTGTTTATGAATGCATTGGACAATTGAGAAAACTTCAAAAAGAAAATATTCAAGATGTCTATTAAATTGAGGTAAGAATTGTATGAACGCTTTTCTAACAATTATTATAGGAGAGAGTCAATAAAGTATTTAACTCAATGGTCCCATTTTCACGTAGCGTTTCAACGTGTCTTATCGTGTTAATTTTGTATATTGCCGTGCTTTCAGTTTCTAATTTTGTGTAACATAATATTGCGCACCATGTATTATGGATTACTCGAAGCAATTTCTTGTGGACGGGATTAGACTGTGAGCTTGACAATCAATCCTCCCAACTTTGACTACTTGTAGCTAATGTTTTATGCCCAAATTCGATCGAGCACTGGATGTGTGTTCATAAGAATGCAAAAGGAAAAAGGTTGATCTCACAACATTGGTTTCTTGAAATATAAACGAGGTTCTTATTTGGTATAACAGAGGGAAAAGTATCCAAAATCACGTCAAGGTCAAGGCCATTGTTTAATTTGCTAAAGGGAATAAAATTAAATAAGAAATTTAAATAAAAGCGATGCTCATTGTCTTGTCAATATACGTGAAATATATTTGGCCTGCCCCTCTTAAATTCGATTAAGCAATTACTCGAGTATCTAACTCTGTTTTTTATTTATATTTATATTTAATCCTTCCATTTGTCCTTTTGCAGTTATCATAATTTGATGCGAAATTCCACTGCCGGTTGTACGGTTTTTGCTTAGTAATACTAATGGAGCCATCATAATCCCAACAATCAAACCATTAGTTGTTTAAACTTATAAATTGATAGAAATAAATAACGGTTAATTAGTAGATATTGTGAGCTCCACGTAATATCTAACTTGAAAAGTAAAATTTGATTAACTTAAATTATAGGGGTGTGTTTGAGCCACATTATTTTTGAAGAATATATTCTGGAATAGTAAATTGATGGAGAATGTGTGGTTGAAAAAGAAGGAAAAGTTATTGATGTGATGGAAAATATTATTTTATTGAAAAATGTGTGGTTTTAAATGAGTAGAAAAATGAGAATGAAAAAATAATGTGTA
>CAIGRN010007995.1:0-13331 GCA_903798345.1 Fraxinus anomala | reverse complement strand
TATAACGACTCGAATTCAATTGTTGGAGATAAAAGCAATATGTTTGTTATAATTAAAACATGAAATCAACCATAGGTCAACAGTAAGAGTCTTTAGTGAATAGCCAAATTTCATAGCCACGGCCTCATGGCAACTCTTACATAGGTAAATCCTCCAAGGGTGCGTGTGACCCACACCTTACGAGAATTCTTGCCTTGGTACCCATTCAAGGTTAAACCCTTTCTAACATCACATTATTATTAGCACTATCACTATATGAATAAGCACAAATAATATAGCGCTATTACAAGTCTCACAGTGCGAGTTGTTTCTACCACATTTAACCTTCTTCATGGGATTTTCAATCACAAAGGTTGGGTTACTCCTTGAGGTGACTCCTTTATGGACTTAAACTCATTCATCTCGATGATTTATTATGTCCATTAAAGTCTTTAATTTAACATGTCCCTCTTAGAAAATAATTTGGTACCATCAATGTTTACAAGCTCTCTTTCTTAACCTGCACATCTGAAAAATCTTCTAAAAACATTTCAAAATATTAAAATCACATTAAGTTTAATAAGATAAACACATGAAATTTATATTGACTTTAAGTCACATATTTTGGCAAATGCATCAATTGAGCTCTTGTATTTTACCTGCAATCTTCATATTTAATCGAATACTTCGCTCAAAAAATGTTAATTTTACAATTAAGAGTATTAAAATATAAGATATATCTAAAATTTTAAAACGCCCCCACATTCCAAGGATATAATAATTCTTTACCAAATAATTCTCAATCATCATATATCACAATATAATATTGATCTTTGTATTTGGCTAAAACTTATCAACCATCAATGTATATCCTATTTATATGTGGATGACTATATTAATTTATTAATTACTATCGTAATCATCGTGATCATCAAGTTGATGTCAATGGTCATGGACATTTAGCCTACCTTGATTAGTTACATCCATATATAATTAGCCGTTTCTCCAAATCACTTAATCAAAGTCCTTTACCAATGCATACAAGAACAATGATGGATCTAAATAGCAACAGAACACCTTTTTCTTCAAGAAAATATGTTAGATCTATAAATAATAAATGTTTCCTTAACTGACAGCAAAGAATAATCTTCAAGCAAATGAACATGTCAGAATACAGAAACATTAATTTGGCCCTTTTCATTTCATTAATACTGTATTTATAATAGAGGTTTTCACCTGTTTGATTGTACATCTAAACTTTGACATTGTTATTTTTGATTTCTCACACAACCATCAAAGCAAAACATCCTATTCAAATATCGAAAAACAACAGATTATCTAAATTAGACACCAAAATCTATAGCATAGTTATCAATGCACTATACCCTGGTGCTTAAGTGCAAAGCACTTGTCAATATGGAGACTTTATGATGTGAAGAACATCCTATAATAGGAACTTAGAAACTCCACATGCCAATAATATAATCAGGAAAATTATAAAATAGAAGCAACTTTTTTTAGAACATATTGTGCAGTAATTTCCAGCAAACTATAGAGAAGTTTAGAATAAATTTTAGTTTACACACCACCAAGGTTTTCTCATAATAACATTTTATATGTATTGCAGCAGGTAATCCAATTTTAGCAGACTATATCAACAACAAAGTGCATAACAAACCAAACAGAACCATTGATTCAGATGAGAAGATGTGTCAAAAGGTCCTGGAGCTTGATAGAGTGCATTTTTGTGCGTGAATCACATTTTCCGTCTATATTACTATTTATTGAAGCACTCCACTTCTATACCAAACAGAACCCAAGGAATGCCTTTGATGTACTTTGAATTTACGCCATGCCAAAGTTTGATTGCCTCAAATAAGAGCCATCACACTACTGTAGCAAACGGCCTACCTCTTTCAAAAGATAAAGCTGAAATGATATATTAAGCATTCTGGAAATCAGCAAATGATTTAATTTTTTTTTATTTTTTTAAATTCTTTATGAAAGCAGTAGCCACTCAAAAAACAACCCCCACAATAATGAAAATTAATCCATACATAACCCACATTCTAATGTTTAAGTTTTGTATTAAATATGTACTTAAAAACTTGAAACTGAAATTTAAATAAAAAATTAAAGTTGGCTATAATTTTGAAAGTTGAAACTTTTTATAAGTTCAAAAATTTCAATAGAATAAAATCATTATTAATCACGAGAGTTATTCTTGGCTATAAATAAAATTATACAGATTAATTATGAAAATAAACCTCTTATTTTGGGTCAACTTTTGCTTTCGGTATTTCTGAATGGTATGAAACTAGCCAACTCTTACCTTTACTCCTACATGGTTTAGACTTACATTGTCAACGACCTTAGAAACTCAATTTCTTTGTCAGTCAATGCATATAGTCTTCATTTAGAAATTGTTGTTCCAGTGGGATTAATGCCAGCAGCATATATAACCATATATTTGGTACCATGGGATTACCCTTCTTTCTCAATTCTAAATTTTATTTTTCAATGCATGCCAAGTTAGCCATAGGACTCATATTTTGTAGCCTCTCTAGCCTTCAATTCATTACCAATTGAAAACCATTTTAGACCAAATATATCATATGTCATATTTCAATGTAATACATGATCGCATCCCGTTACACAGAATTTATTTGACCAATCATTTTCCACCTAAATAAGTTTTAGTTCTTCAAATCAATATTACCAAAAGGAAGGTTAACGAAAATTTTAACGTTCAATACATGTTCACTATTTATTTAGAGGGTGTTTGGTGGGGATTAAAATTAGATTTTTAGTGGATTGTGATAGAAGTTTTTGAAATGTGTGGTTGAAAATATGTGAGACCCATAAAAGATGTGGTTAATATTGATTGTTTGACTTTGACTTANGAGGGTGTTTGGTGGGGATTAAAATTAGATTTTTAGTGGATTGTGATAGAAGTTTTTGAAATGTGTGGTTGAAAATATGTGAGACCCATAAAAGATGTGGTTAATATTGATTGTTTGACTTTGACTTAAATTAAAATCAGATATTAATCCGACCCAAACATGCCCTTAATTTGGTGGGCATAAACATCAAATATTTCAACTTACAACAAAAATTAGCATCAATCAAATATACTCATTGAATTAAGAAAGAAGCGACTTCCCATTAAACATTGAGATGCAACTGTAAGATTAAGGTAAAAGGGAGACTCAAAGACTAATACTTCAAATCTTTGGATAAGATTTCATGTGCCCAATTGGAAAATGCTTTTCTCCGACCGTCGATGCCCCGAGCAGATCGATACAAGCTAGGCCTTGCTTTAATTTTCGAATGAGTATTTAATGCTCTGGATAATAATGTGGGTATCAATATCGATACATTGTCTATCGTCGACAACCTGGACATCTTTTTTGACTATCCCTGGGGTAAAGTGGGGTACAATCATCTATTAAAGGGATTTAGGGGTAGTTGGGCAAGGAAATTTCGTAAGGCGAAGGCAAAGAAAGAGAAGGAGATCAGTTATACAATTCACATATTTCTCATTGCCATACATGTATGAATATTTATTCTTTGAATAGTACTAATTATTATTTTAATACAAATATGTTGTCATGTGCATGGAAACTCGATAACAATGGTATTCTTTGCAACAGATATGGGCGTTTGAGACGGTTCCTGAAATTGGTAAAAATTTTGATAAGAGGCTTTGTAATCGATCACCAAGGCTTCTTAGGTGGACGTGTTCAAAACAACAACAACAACTTACGTATGAGACATTCTTCAAGAACGAACAGGTATTTGATCATGTCTAATCTAATCAATCCTTCAATTTGGAACCTGTATAGAGTACATTCCTATGGATACTCAATTTCTGTAATCGCAACTATATGTGTATGCGACGCTACGTCCTACTCATGAAGATTGTGATCAACTACATATCTCCACTCTCGTGCCTTTTGAAGATACTCTCATGCCTGAATTGGACAACATTGCAAGGCAGTTAGTCGCTCCACATCTTCATGATGAGCAAGTGGGCAGTGAAGGAAATGATGTATTGTCTACGTGAGAAGTCGATGAAGAAGAGACCTCACAAGAGAGCTCAGAGGATGCGATATCTGGTGGTGATGACTACTCGGGAGAAAAGAGTGATCGTGACGAGTTAAGTGATGGTGACAGTGGGGATGGCAATGATGAACATACCCTTGGAAGGCATACATGTGCATTTTCAACGCCTCGCGTGCCTAGACATAGTTCTTCTGTCACTGTACCATCGACATCCCGACAACAAGTTGCAATCTCCGAAGCATCCTTCTCTAGAGCGAAAATAGAAGAATTGTTGTTAGATCAACAAATCCATATCGAAATGCCACTCTGAACAGTCAAACTCGAAATCATTCAACATATGGACTTGAAATTTGCAAGACTAAAGGAGTTTATATCTACACACGTGAGCCCGTCCGATTCTACCACCCCTGTAGCCACGACAGATGCATGGGAGCCCAGATTTACTGAAAATATACAGCAAGGTATGTACGTTAATTGTTTAAAAGTTAATCTTATTAAACATTGTCAATGATTTCGTTACTATACAAACTAGAAATCGATGACATGTTTCGTTAATATTGCAACTGCTGTTTTCAACCAGATGGAGGAGGCATCTACCCCCGACTGTGCCCTAATGACCAGAAAGGTATGTTGCCTAGTGAGAAGCATGATCTGAATGGTACGCATATGAAGTATGAGGAATTCAAAATTTGTTTGACTCTAATCTTTTTCTCTAGTATACAAACTAGAAATCGATGACATGTTCTTTAACGTTGCAAATGTTGTTTTGAACTAGATGGAGGAGGCTTCGAGCCCGAAGTGTCCTGCCCGGAGAATGAGGAAGTTCCCTTAGGTTTTGAAGTCATAAATGCAGATGGTAAGTTTTGTATTGGAGAAGTTATACTAAGTTGAATTTTCTTTATATACTGCAAGAATGTTGAGTTTAAAACTAATGTTGAATATCTTCTCATGATTTAAATGTAGATAGTACAACAATATTGGATGATGCCACGGAGGAAACAACACTACCCACTTCTAGTAATGTCGTGGTCCAACCTGAAGGTAAGTTCCCAAAGAAGGATTCATGATATTGATTTTAGGTAGCCGAGCAAATAATTAGATGTTGGTAAGCTATGTTATGCTAGTATTTGGCCTTTTTGGATAACTAATTCAGCCTATACTACTTTTGCGTAGACGATGTCACTAGCATACCAATGGCGACCACCATACCCGTCGAAGGCAACGATGCAGTTAACACGAATAGGCTGCAATCAACACGCTTTCACTTCTCTGCATCATCTACCAGAACTCCATATACTAGGGGAAAGAAGAAGAGAGTCAAGAATTATCGTCCAAGAAATTTGTTTAATAGTATGATGAACACTACTTGTTTTGCAACTTTTGTATGTATGGTGGATGTTAATGTCTTTGTGATATGTCAACTGCACAATTTATTAGACATCGTTAAGTTTGTCGTTTCTTTTGTATGCGACATTCCTTATGTCTGTCATTTCTTATGTTTGAATTTATCAGACATCGTTAAGTCTGTGCTTTTAGCGGTTCTGCCTGATTCAGTATATAGTGAGTAGCTCTTGAAGAATACATATTTACTTATAGGCCAAAAGTAGATTTCCCGACATTTCACTTCAGTAGAGACATGACATCGTGCTGAATTGTCGTTCCCGACAGTTAACCGCAGTAATTCTTGACAGATGATGTTATCCCGACAGATGAATTATGGATATAGACAGTTGAGGTTAGTTTTTCTCGACAGTTAACCGCAGTAATTCACATTAACATGTTCACGCTATTATGATCTGATAATGTTTTTGACCCATTGATTTTTGTTTGTGCGTGCGAACACGGTGGTAGGTGGAAGCAATCCACGGCTTCCACAAAAAAAAAAACTTTACAAAGATGTAATGGGGACTGCATGGAAGGGAAGATCTCCAATTGGGGCTTCGCAATTAAGAACATATTCCTAAAATGTTCATGTATAATATTCCCGTTAGTTGCTTCAATTTCTGTCAGTATAACACTTGGAAATTGTGTAAGAGTATCCGAAAAATGTTTATACTGATGTTGAATATAGATCTAGTGCCTTGTATGATCGTGCGTGAAAATGTTTTACCAAACAGTCAGCAATAACATGTCCCTAGTGCATCGTATGTGTAGTTACAATTTGTAGTCTGTGTCAACTGTCGAGAATGACAAAACAATCTGTCGGGAACGACAGATTAATTGTCAAGATGTTATGCAGTATTATGTTTATGGATCCGTATTTTGGTAGTGAACTTAAATATGTCTTCTACTGTCTGCAGATGAAAAATTTTGTATGTGACATTAAACACGACTAATGTTTGCAAACGGTAACAAAATGTTAGTGATAATATAACTTCCGAAACTGTAACGCTAGCATTGTGGGATGCAAGAAACAACCGTGGACAAGTTATGAACAGAAACATTTTGTCAGGATAATTGAACTATCGAATCGTAACGAAGTAATCTGTCTACATGAGAAATTTGTTGTGAATTTATTGCTACACGACCGAATATTTGCAAACGATATTGAAAGGATAATGATAATATAACTTAAAAATGTACAACGCCATCATTTGGTGATGCAAAATACAACTTCAACCAGTTTCAGACATCAAGCCTATTTACGTAAGTGGTGTTACAATGGGGTTGGAACATGTGGTTCGGTTATGGCCAACTCCACCACATCGAGTGCATTTTTTAATTCGTATGGTAGACTCATATCTGGATTGCTTGCATCATGTGGGTGGTCTACCTAGAGGGCGATGTACAATAGGTGGGAAAATAGGAATATATCTAATTTCATTCGAAACTACCCAGTCCACTTCCAGCACAACATAATATATTGCTTCATTATAAGCACCCCTCCAATAGTCCGCCGTGTAATAAGGGGAGCATAGATCGTACAATGACGTACCTCTCAGGCAAGCAGCATGAGTTCCATGAACACATGGCATACGATTTAGTTGGTACTCACGACAAGTGCAAGTATTTTCCAAAAAGTCTACCATGTCCGTGTAAGTGGATATACCAACCTGTGTTAAGTTATTTGTCAAGGCATGAGCTTGAAGCCTAGTACCAGCTTCAAATGTTGTCCGTAACTCGTTCTCCATCCTCGATGACAATAAGGTACTACATTTGGTTGCATTTGTTTGACGTTCATAAAACCACTTCTGTATACTACTCCGAATGTGTTCAACCAAGCTTGTGATTGGTAACGAACCGGCATGTCTCAACATTAAGTTCAAAGATTCAGCATTGTTGTTTGTCATAATATTATATCTTTGTCTAACGAACAGTGCTTGTGACCAATATAAAAAACCTACACACTCCAAGTACCCGTAAGTTCTTGTACTTACCCTATGAATATGTCCAATAAGTCATTCGAACTCTTCAACACGATAAGTTGTAGCAGCTCGTTTAAATAAAAAAATTGAACTTGCATTGTTGTACCGATGGATTAAGTTCTTTTCCATATGCCACATACAACAATCATGGTGAGACAAAGGAAATAAGTGACTAATGGCTTTTGTAATATTATTTTTCCTGTATGAAATAAACACGAGTTTATCTGAGTCACCTACAAGATCTTTCAACTTCGACAGAAACCACATCCACGATTTATTTGTTTCGACATCTACGATCCCTCATGCTAAGGGATAAATTTGTTTGTTGGCATATTGAGAAGTTGCCAGTAGAAGTGTACCTTTGTACGGACCTTTCAAGTGTACCTTTTGTAGCTACGAATACTTGCACCAAAAGCTACGAAGAAGTAATGAAACTTGTTACGGGAATCAACTTCGATGTGGGTTACTGTCTCCCGGTTACTCTCTCATAGGACCTGACAGTATGAAGATAATTTTTGAAAACTGTCCACTGGTCTACCATATAGCATGTTTAAAATAGCCGTCTTCCCCATTCTTTGTTGTAACTGATTTTGACGCCGAACTCACGTTCTATATCACGTACAATAATAGTAGGATCATATGATTGGTTTGGATTATTCAATCTTCCCAATATGTGCTCGGCAATTACAGAACTTGTGGCATGTCGATGCGCATTATGATGAAAATTTATGGAACAGGTGTGCACATTGATGAATTTACTGATCATGAAGATTATAATCTACTTCACTGTTAAAGCACGTGACATCTATTTGCAATTATAGTCCGTGCATACAACGATTAGCTTTTTCATGGTTGACTTGCTGACTCGAAATTGGAATTTGTCGTGCAAAGCAAGTACACCAATTTTCGAGTACAACTCTTTCTTGTTCAAGAATATTAGCCTTTCGTCAAGATCAGACGTATTCACACTTGTAATCCATTCGACTCTATTCGAATTCTAGGAATGTGATGACATTTGCTTGTCACTGTCAACAAAATTAACAGCCTCTGAACCATATAACGGTTATCCAAGTTCTCATCTATTGGTGCAGCCCCATCATGTTGTACGTTTCAGTGAACATCGCATCGATAAACGAAAGATTTTGAAAATTTGTATCATTCTCCATGTTAACAATTGGAGGCTCGACTTCCAAAATAGTAACACATATAACAATTTCCTTATGAACTGATATGTACCAATTTAAGTCTTCATCTTCGCATATTTCGATCGGAGTTATATTCATGTTTGGAACTTTGAATTTCAGTTCAATTTGAGTGCGAGGATCAAGAATACCAAGTTTTTCCTTCAATTGCAACACAAGACCGCCTAGGGCAATACTTGTCGGAACTACAATGGAAGTGGTTTTGTCCCCTCTCCACTTTCATTCGTCATCCACATAAATGAACTTTCCCCCATATGAAACTATGAATCTCAAATGATTACTCACACATGAAAAGTTGAGATTGTAATGATAAAAATTCTGCACAATCAATATATCGACATTTAATAGCATGAAAGTGGCACATTCAAATATTAAATCCATACAATAGCAAAAGGTAAAACCGTCGGCTGAAATGTCTATCCTGACAGTTTTTGAGTGTCGAATTCGACAGTTTAAATGTCTATTCCAAGAGTTTCTAAATGTTGAGTACGACGGTTGAAATGTCTAGCCCGTCGATTTCTAAATGTCGAATCTGACGTTGAACTAAGTGTGTTCATCAATATTGTAATACCAAATGACAGAATAGTCTTCCCAAATAATTTCCACGGTATATCATTAAAGAGTTCTTCAAAACATTTATGGGCTTGATTGAAAAAAATTATTCAAAACATTAATGGTCACAATCAATGTTCATCTATAATATGACAACATCCTCCCAAAAAATAATTCACGTTTAATTAAATATGGAATCCTTCACAACATTTTGTAAAGGATATTAGAATCTTTACTCCAAATGATTTGAAAAATCAAACAAATCAATTCCAAAAGATTTGAAAAACCAAACAAATCAATGAATAATAATTTGGAAAATTTCTAATAAATTTGACCATATTAAATAAACATTTCAAAGTAGTAGTAAGTTATTACATACAAAAAAATGGAATATGCTAACCTCTCAAAATGGATGTTCAATCAAATAGTAATGTTTTCTTGATGAAGGAATGAAGAAGATGATTAGAAAGTTAAGATTTGTTAATGTTAGAAGAAAATGGTTTATGCTCACTTTTCAAAATATTTTTTCTTTTTTTTATTAACAAATTCATATTACCCAATATAAGATACATATATCAAATATTTATACTACAAAAATTAAATCATCACATCATAGTATTAATGACATTGCAAGTCAAGTATTAATGAGCATTAAATGCTCCAAAAAAGTGTCAATAAGGGTAAATTAGACCTTTCACACAAAAGTGACCTTTTTTTAGCACCATTAGTAAAAATGAAAAATTTTATTGTACTTTTCAAATTTAGCAAAATTTATGAAAAATCCCCTTAATTAAATCATAAACATTCTAGATTTTTATTAGGAATGAAATAGGGACTTAAACGAGAGTTGAGATAAATGAGATAGCTCTACTCGCCAGCGAGGCAACAATTGTCGGCTGCGAGCAATGTAGCACAAAGCATAAAGCTCTTTGCCTCAAAATTTGTAGTAGCACACCATGGATAATGGCTACAAGTACAATTGTTCGAGCATAGTTTACTTCCTACCCCAATTTTTCTTTTCTTTTTATCCTTTATCCTTATCTCGTTTTTTAAGTAAATAAAACATAAGATTCATATTACAATTCATTGAAGGGATTTTATATCTTCAATGATTACGCATTAGCTTAGAAATTATTGCAAGTACGAAGTTCAAATTATTACATGTTCTAAAATTATTAATCACGACTAGGAAAAAAAATCCAAAAATAACACAAACATTAAACTTGACCTATAACACAAATTGAAATTTGACTTTAAAGGGTCATCAAATTTAACACTGATTCTTTCAACTCCGACACTATGAATAGAGTAATGTTATTTAGAACCACTGGTATTTAACACCGGTGTAGATAACAGCATTAGTAACATTAAATTATAAGTTTAATTAAATATAAGGAATTATGACCCATTTAATAGGACGAATGATATATATGATGTACTGATACCTAATGTTCAACATCACTGATGCTACATAATATTATTCCTCCAAATAGCATGCGCCGCCATCTAACCGCCTATGCACAATCCTAATACTAATATGTAAAGACGAAATTGGATGAACAACACCCCAGATAGTAAACAGGGCAAGGATGGGGCACATGGTCACAGCCCCAAAGCCTTTTGTTTATTTAAGTTTTATATTTTTCAATTTAAAATATATTTAAAAATAAAAATAATATTAAAATAAATAAATAGTTAAACAAGTTGGTAAATGGAGATTTTTAATCTCCATTTCCGCTCCGCTTTCCAAAAATACCGATTGGACGGGGATGGTAATAGTTGCCCCTCCCTATCGCCATCCCTAAATGAGTACGTGAACATTTCATAGGAACAACACTTGTGTGCATAAAAAATATATTTAACGCGAATCCATACAGTCTATCATATTTATAGAGTTTAGGAGTATATACAAGTCTCGTAGGACAACATTTTGCAACTATAGCATCACTATGGTGGCCAATCATTAAAATAATGAAGCATAACTTCACGAGTATAAACAATTAAACACAAGAGTTCAATAGAAATCAAGCAGATAACTACTACACATGTTCTAACCTTAAAATTAATACGAAAATAGGGGACTTCACGTTATGAAAGAAATTCATTGCTAGACCCTAAAATATGTTGTTTTACTTCATTCTTACTTCTTGAGAATAAATGAATGTGTGGATGTCTTTGAGATATGGGGAATGAGAGAAGGAGAGTTGCAAAATAAATTTTGAGTGTATGCTATTGAGGTTAGAGAAAGCTTTGTGCCTTTTCACAAGCATAAAAAACTTGTCAAGTTGAGGTCTGAGTAAGATGAACTCTTGACTGGTGAATCCAAATGATAGAATTGAGCAAGAGCTAGTAATTTAGCCCTATCAAAAGTTGCAAATGAGGCTCTTTGATTTAAACATAAAATGCAAATAAGGAGCTCAGCAGTTGTTTCTGAAAAACAATCATTCAACTCTTTAAAAATTTAGTCTATCACGTGACAAAACAAATCAACATAAAATCGATGATAATAAGTGACTTGCTGAACTCCATGCCTAGGTCGGCCTTTCAATACTACAATATCCTCCATATTGGGCACTACAATATGTCTACCAACATAAAATTCAATCACACCACTCAACAAATTATCCCAACCATTGTCCCTTATGTTCTACAATGTATACTTACATAAATTCAATAGCATCATAACATTTTGAATATCCTGACCATTTTTCTATAAGGCTTATGAAAAATCATCTGTAATTACAAGAATTTTAAACATAAAGTGGAGACAAAATACAAACTCAAAATCTTGCATAGTGCTCATCTGTTTTATGGCCATTGACCTCTGCTCTGAATTTATGCTATCTTCTAATATATTCTCAAGAACATTTATGATATTATTAAACATACTAATAACATGAGTAATTGTGACTAGATGTGTGCCCTATCTAGTATCACATTGTCATGCCGAACTCATATCTTGAAACTTACCTTTGCCGCCATAGAGTTCTCCAATATTAAGCTTCATTAGAATCTTGAAATGGTAACTTACTCGAAGAGCACCTACACACTTACATGCTGCACCCACCAAATTGACAATAATAGTAAACATTTCAAACAAATAACTAAGCATATCATTCCTACGTGCCATTTAAACAACTGCTAACTTAAGTTGGTGAGCAAAGCAATGAACATACAAAACATAGGGATACTCCTTTAAAATCAAAGCTTTCAATCCATTGAACTCATGTAAAATATTGCTTACTTCTTCATAACCTTGAGTTTTACGCTAGATATGCTCAATCCATGTGTAGAAAATATTGCATCGATGACATTCTTGAGTGACTTGGCACAAGTATCAATGACATGAGAAATGCCCAAAAAAACGCTCATTGACTTGTCCACTTTTGTCCACGAAACCTCAAAACAACTACCATTTGTTCCCTCACAGAATTATCACGAGACTTATGAACCAAAATTGAAAACAAAGAATCACTCATCTCCTTCATAATAGCCCTAGTTGTCTCTACGATGCAACAGTCAATCAAATCCTTTTGAATGTTTGGTGAAGTCATTTGGTCATTTCTAGAGACATTACTAAATACTACGTCCTTGACTTCCTCACAACATGCTGCATACTAGTCTAGTACCTCAATTAAATTTCCTCTATTAAGTTACCTTTTTAACTCATTATGACCACGAAAAAGCCAATTCTTACATCAAGAGGAATCTAGTACAATCTAACAACACAGTCAATCTCGTTCGATAACTTTTTTGTTGCTTACTACTTCGGCTAGAAAAAGTAAAGGAGATACATTACCTTTAATTCATCAAGTTGGTGCACTTAGCGAAAGCTTGATTGTGAGCACTATCAAAGAGACTGATGTGATCTTTTAAAGTCTTTTTTGTGCTTCCAATCCCTAACATTAGTGAATGCATGTCCTCCCCCCTATGAGGTTTGAATAAGTAGCAATACAAACAATAAATCGTATTCTTTTCTATACTGTATTCCAACCAATAAAATTCATAGAATCAGTCTTTCCTAAAACACATTATCATTTTCCATCAGTCTTCTTAGAAAGTTATGTCCATGTGCTTGACAAAGATCTTTTTCTAAGTATGCCATCCTAACATCATCTCTGTTATTGAGATCGTATGAGTCGATAGGGGGGCGTTTTCCTCGATCAGA
>CAIGRN010007986.1:0-20733 GCA_903798345.1 Fraxinus anomala | reverse complement strand
GCTCGAGCATCACTCCGACGAGTAGTTAGCGAAAATCTGGCGTGAATCCTTCTTGTTCCAAACATGAAGCCCCAAACTCTAGACTAATCTACCAACTATGAAACTTTACAATTTAGTCCATAAACTTCTATAATTGTTCAAGCTGGTCTTTTTGTTCGCGGAATCGCCAATTACAAAATATTACTTAACAATTAGAATTTAGATATGAAAGTAATAGTTGTAATTATGTGAACGTATTTGAGAGAGGCAAACCCCAATATACACAGGCTGGTGTGCATGAGATTCATACTTAATGAAATAGTAACAATAGAAAGAAGATAAGAGGCAGGTCAAAATCCAAGTCTAAGTCTAAGAATAAGAAATGCTATGGATGTGGAAAAATTGGTCATTTTATCAAAGATTTCTATAAAAAGAAAATGAACAAAATGATAGAGTAGTTGATGAAGGGAATTTAGTAGAGCCTCTTGAGACTAACACTGTTGACGTATATGTGGTGACTGAACTTACATCAAATTTGAATTCAGTCAACATGGTTGGAAACTATGATCAGATCTAAGAATGGATCTTAGATTTTGATTGCACTTTCCATATAATCTCAAAGAGGGATTGGTTAATGAATTTTAAGAAAATAGATAGGGGAGAAGTGGTTATGGAAAATAATGTTGTTTGCAAGGTTGAGGGAATAGGGAATGTAACTTTAAAGTTTGAAAATGGTTATGTCTATACTCTTGAAAGAGTTAGATATGTTCCTGATCTAAATAGGTACCTTATTTCAATGGATGACTTAGATGAGATAGGGTTGTATGGGAAACTTGGTTATGGCATGCTGAAAGTCATGAGAGGATCCCTAGTTATGTTAAAATGAATTAAGAAGAATGGAATCTATGTCATTAAAGCTAAAATTGTTAAGAGTCATTCCTTTGAAGCCTCTACAGCTGAGATTGATGCCACTCTAAAGTGGCACAATAAATTGACCCATGTTAGTGAAAAAAACCTATAAATACTTCACAAACAAGGATGCTTTGGCAATGATTTTATCCCACAAGTTCATTTTTGTGAGCACTGCATCTTAGGCAAGCAACATAAACTCCATTTTGATATTGGTATGCATAAGTCCACCTCTATTTTAGAATACATACATTCTGACATTTGGGGACCTCCATCTATTATCACTCAATGATAAAATAAATATTTTCTTTCCTTGATTGATAACTATACTAGGAAAGTGGATTTTCTTATTAAAGCAGAAGTCTGATACTTTTGGAAAATTTGAAACATGGAAGACTTTAATTGAAAATCAAACTGGTAAAAAGATGATAAAAATCATAAGGACTGAAAATGGCATTGAGTTTTGCAATTCTTATTTTGATAATTTTTGCGAACTTAATAGGATTTTGAGACATAGAACTATCCTTTTTATACCTCTCAACAAAATGAGGTTACTGAGAGGATGAATAGAACCCTTTTAAATAAATTTAGATGCATGTTGGTCAGTTCTGGTGTTCCCAAGGTTCTTTTGGATGAGCTGTGATGACTGTATCCTAAATGGTAAAATACATGAGGAAGTACGGACTGGACAGCCTGCAGATTATTCTCTAATGAGAACTTTCGGCTATTCGGCTTTTTCTTACCATAGCATATATAAGCTTGAACTAAGGTCCTAAAAATGTGTGTTTCTGGGATACTTGAAGGTGACAAAGGGTATAGATTGTGGGCTAGAAGTCTTGGAGGTTTTAAAATCTTAACCAGTATAATGTGGTCTTCAATGAATGTGNTGCAGATTATTCTCTAATGAGAACTTTTGGCTATTCAGCTTTTTCTCACCAAAGCATATGTAAGCTTGAACTAAGGTCCCAAAAATGTGTGTTTTTGGGATACTTGAAGGTGACAAAGGGTATAGATTGTGGGCTAGAAGTCTTGGAGGTTTTAAAATCTCAACCAATATAATGTGGTCTTCAATGAATGTGAATGCCTTATCTAAGTCAAGGTAATACTGAAAATGACTTAGGAAAGGATAGGAAAGATAAAATCAAGTTGTGGGTGGAGCTTGGCCCTACACCTAACACTGAAAATAGTGATTAGGTAGAGGATGAATTAGAAATTGAATCCGATCCTTGTGAAATGGAAGAACATGAGGCTAAGTTCAAGATAGTGAAATGATACAACAACCTGAATTAGAGGGTTACCAATTGACTAGGGATATGACTAGAAGAGAGACTAGAGAACCATCTAGATATAAAGATTATCTTTCCCTCGTTGTTTTGTCTTATAGAGATTTGGTCTTTAAGGAACCAGAAACTTATGATGATGCATTCACCTGTAAGTAATCTTTAAGTTGACAAAATGCCATGAAAGAAGAAATGAGTTTCTTAGTGAAAAATCAGACTTCAAAATTAGTACCCCAAGCCTGCAAGTAAGTCCTGTATGGACTGCAAATGAATTTTCTCTATTAAGGAGAGAGATTCTAAAAAATGAGCCTCTTAGATTTAAGGCTAAATTAGTAGCAAAATATTTTACCCAAAAACATGAATTATGATGAGGTATTTTCTCATGTTGTTAAGTACACTACAATTAGAGTAATACTTGCTTTAGTTGCTCGTTACGATCTTGAACTTGAACAAATGAATGTTAAAGCTGCTTTTTGCATGGGGACTTCGATGAAATTATCTACATGAAACGACATTTGGGTTTTATAAATAAGATACAACCTAAATATGTATGCTTACTTAAAAGATCTTTATATGGCTTGAAATAATCTCCTAGACAATGGTACAAATGATTTGATAATTTTGTTACCTCTATTGATTTTGGAATGAGTTTGATCATCGTTTATATTTCAAAAAGAGTGCTAATCATGATGTGAAAGTTTATCTCATACTTTATGTTGATGACATGCTATTAACGAGTGATGGTATGAGTAAGATAAAAAAGATAAAGAAGTTTTTGAGTAATGAATTTGAAATAGAAGATTTAAGGCATGCTAAAAGGATTTTGGGAATGGATATTGTCAAAAATAGATCCAAACGGTTTTTATTTTCGAAACAAACTTCATACGTCGAAAAAGTATTATCTAAATTTTCTATGCATGATTCTAAATCTATTAATTTACCACTTGCTAATCATTTCAAATTAAGTAAATATTAGTGCCCTATTGGTGATTCTGATAAGAAATACACTAAAAAGGTTCATTATGTCAATGTTGTTGGTTTTGTTATGTACACTATGGTATGTACTAGATCAGATTTGGCTCATGCTATAAGTATTTGAGTAGATTTATGGCCAATTCATTCCATGTAATAGTTTATTTTAATTATAAAATAGCTAGAAAATAGGAAAATTTTAGTATGATTCTTCGGCATAAAAACGGCTACTCCCAGCAGTTGGATTTTTGTTGCTAAGTCTATTATAGGGGTATTAGTCTTTCAAACAATCTTTCAAGCTTTCTAATGTTCGCCCCCGGCACTAGCCAATTATAATTTTCTGTTTTCGTCAATTGTAATTTCTTGCTTTCAGTAATCAATGATCAAGTTCATTTCAATTGTGTTTCAAGCTTTCTATTCTTTGTAATCAAAATCTCTTTTGTCTCTAGAAAAGGCGGAAGGTAGTCTAGCGGAGTAGACTAGTGCCGCACGGTGTCCCTTTCTGTGCTAAGAAGAAAGGCAACCCGTGAAACTAAGTTTGGCAAAATTTCTCTAAAAGAACTCTCATTCATAAAAACAAGATGAGAATGACATGTAGATTTCTTATGCATGAATTATGATTACATACTATAAAATATGTAATGTAATGCAAAATTTGTAAAAAAGGCCGTGGGAACCTTTGGACGTCAAATATAAGATCTAAGATGGCAGTACAAAGAACTTAGACCCTGTATGATTGCAACGAATTTCATGAAAAATGTCACATCCGAGGAAAACGAATTTCATTTTGGCCATTTGATTGCAACGTGGAAATGGAAACTGAATTCCAATGTTCAACCACTTTAAATTGCATTTTTTTTGTTTTCATGGAAAACGAATTCCTATGTATTTGGTGGATTTTTATTTTACAACTAACATAGAATTGAAATTCTTTTCCACATTTACCTATCAAACGGACCTTTAATTATCAACCAATTTTTATACTATAAAATGGTTGACAGCAATACTATTATATCTCAAGTTCAAAAACGTCGACGATATCTATGCCAAAGGTATATATCTCAATGAATCACTCCAAGTTGCTACATTGATTGAAAAATTGCTGCCATCTTGAAAATGATTCAAGAATTACTTAAAACATAAGCACAAGGAAATGATGCTAGAAGATATTATTGTTCGGCTGAAAATAGAAGAAAAAAATCACAAATCTAAAAAGTGGTGAAGTAAATTTCATTCAATGGTGTAGTTTGGATAGTGGTTTTGAAAAGCATATATATTTCGTTCATGTGGGGAGATTATTGGAAATGATTTTATTTTGGGCAAACTTTGAGCTCAAAATTAACTGGTTCTCGAACTTCAAAATTACATAGATCAAACATATCCATGTTCTACCCTGAGAGATGAATAATATGTTGTATTTATTTGTCAAAAACTATTAAGTATTAAATGAAATATTTTGATTCAAAGTCATCCACTTGAAACTTAATTTTGGAGAATTTTATTGATAATTGGTGAACATTGTCCCACATAGGAACTAGTGGGAAAATGTTTGGTTTATAAGGTATGAGTTTGAACTTTAGGTTACGGTCCTAGAGGGCATCCAATTTTTTGGAAAGGGAGATGACCTAGATATCAATAGGTCGAATCACACATGCACAAATGCACCATCTCTACCGTCCATTCGGTCGGCTCAAGTCAATACGACGTGACATATATACAGGTCGGGTCAAGGTCAGTTCGATCTTTTGGGTGTGGGTCTTGAATATAGCTTTTTAGAAAAAAAAAATTATTTAAAGTTTTTATTTAATTTTTGGGCAAAATTGTAATTAATCAAAATCTCAAGTATTAGACGAAATGATTTTTAATAGCTCAAAATTTCAAAACATTGGCTTTTTCTATAGGTTTTTCTCAATGTAATCGATGTCTGTTTGTGTAATTGACATTTGTAACCAAAGTCCGTTTGTGATCAACGTTTGTCATTGACTGTGATTGTAACACACATCTGTTTTTGTCTGACAACTCTGTACATTTGAAAGGTTGTCTAAATAGTCACTACTGTTCTTAAAGAGGTATTTAGGTTATATAAATGTCCATGAACACTATAAATTATCAGCCTTTCTTTCAGAAAAATCACACCATTCAAATGCATTAATTTCGCTATTTTGAAATTTCCCTCTTTAAATTTTGCTTCTCTGAATTTTGCTTTTGCCTTTTGCTTTTTAAGTGTAAAACATAAAGTTCAGTTCGTTGAAGTTCTTACAGATTGTTGTGCTACTTCCACAAGAGATGGAAATCCATTCTATCATAAGAGACTATTGTTGATTATCTTAAAATATCATAGAAGAGAGCAAATTTTTCTTAAAGACATAACATGAAGTCAATGAGCTCAAATCATTACTATGTTCTTGTTTCAGTTATGTTCAATCCCTTTCCCAAGTTTATAATTTGGAAAAAGTAAGTGTTTTTTAGATCGTTAAAAGGAGAAATTGATTGTCTAGAAGCTGCCGAAAATCATAGTACTAATTCTTATAGAAATAAAGTGCTTTAATTTTCACATATTATGATGATATTTTCTTAATAAGTTTTGTAAATGATAAGACTTCGTAGGTTCTGGGTAGTGCGCCCAAATAGTTTTAGTAATCTTTCGTAGCAAAGGTGACTGCAGAAGCTAACTGGTTAGTCTTTCTCTTAAGAAGGAGTTTTTGTATCAAAGTAGACCACTCCCAAAAGTTTGGAAAATAAGAGATCTCTCAACGGCTAACAAATGCACTTTTCAATTATATTTCCTTATTGTCAATCCTCTCAGAAACTACTGCCCTTGAGATGAATTTCATGCTTTGAGAATAATGAAGCGAAAGACACAAAAATGGAAGATGATTGTTCGAACAGCTAAATGTGGCAGCATCCAGATTCGCATGACATTTCCTGAAGATAGGCATATACAATTCTGACAAATGTTCTAGGATGTTTGGAGAAGGATGTATCACTGCCATATGGATGCTAAGGTTAAGTTCACCTCATATGTTGGATTGGGCATGGTACGTTACATTATCTTTATGGAACAAATGTAGTATTTCGATTGATAAGTATTTAGTCCATGACCAAAGAGTAAATGTTGGTTCTTTCTTGTGATAAGGTCACACCATCCATCATTCCACCAATTGGGAGTTTGTCTTAATCATAAAATTTTGAGATTGCAAGCACTGTGCGCACACAGTGCATTTGACCGAACAACATGTGAGAACTTAATTCTATAACACAATGGTGCTTATAATTAAATTTCACATTATTTTCGTATGGATTACCTGAATCCTTAACTGAATAATGAACTTTGTACATGGAGAGTTTGGGTTGCATGGATTAATAAACATGATCGTCATCATGTAAACTCTTTGGTATTAGATATATAAGTGAATGGATCTAGTGTAAGTGGAAGTTTGTAAGTGTTATGTCCTAAATCCAATCGATTTGAATTGTAAATACTTGTAATATAATTAATTAATTTTAAATTTTGGTAAGATCTATTATTTAATTGACTTTATTTTCTAATATAATAAATTAGTAGAATTTGAAAATTCAAATCTTAGTAACTTGTTGATCACAAAGAGTTGTGATTTTGAGAGGCAAATCACATATGACCGAATCTTGAATTATTCGTAGTCGTAATTAATAACGTAATACGGATATCGTTATTACAATTAGATCATCATGTGTGACACTTCTCACTTTTGAAATGAGTAGCTAATCTCACATGTTAAAATGTAGTAACATTTAAATGAACACGTGGATGTTTGTTAAAGAATAAAATATTGAAGATCCGCTGGAGAGATTCTACATGGATAAATATCTGAGTGTCGTGGTTAATCTCTAACGTTCAATAGTATAATTGATCATTTAACTTGAGGGCATCATAGTGCCTTATATGTGAACATACATGCTTTGGTAATGTTGGATGCTGCTATGCCAAAATTCGAAAATACAATATCGTTCGAGTATGTTAAAAATCATATGAAGATCATGAATGATCAATATATGATTTGTTACTCTTAGATAGTATAAGATTATTATTTACATTTCATTCTATTAAGTTGATAATGAAATTTTTGGCTAAAGTGTACTTATAAGTCGAAAATAGTTTTCCGACTTAATAGTAGGATAAACGATATGATCAATAATCAAGATGACACACTTCATATCTTGTAATTAATTGGATCAAGTGACGAAGGGATTATATTTTCACGATAAACGAACAAATTTGATTTTATCATACCACGTGACATTTCTCGCCACACGTGTTGTTACCATAACACATTGCTAGATGTCAATTTAGGACGAAGAATATAAATTAATTAATCTAGGTGAATTAATGATAAATTAAAATGGTATTTTAATCTATCTTATTTTAATTAAATCAAAATAATAACTCACGTCTTTATACATTGTGATCGGAAACCTAATAGGCCACACATAAAATGAGAACTAAAAGAATGAATTATATAATTAATTAATTGACAAGTTTTTGACAATTAATTAATTGGATTACTCTTTAATTGGCCAAATTAATTATTCAAGTTAATTAATTAATTGATCATGTTTAATTAAACGGATTAAATTTAAATGTCAAATCAAGCACACTTGAACTTCTATTAATAAGTCGTTAGGGTTTGAGAAACCGTACAACACAGATCATTATATTGCTAGCACAAGAAAAAAGAAATTATAATTCTCTCATTTTTATTCCTTGTGGAAATTTTCATTGGAAGTTGGATAATTGGATAACTGTGAATTGCAATTCGTAATTGTTCATGTTCAAGATAAGTAAAAGAGTTTGCATAATTCAAAAAATATATAATTCCTATCATAATTTCTTTCTAAACATAAAGAAGATCATTGGTGAGAATTGAAATATTATTTAAATTTCGCTATCCGTGTTAAATAAATTCCCAACACACATTAGTAACAAGAAATGGACCACCCATTTAGGCTTGAACTTGCCCCTATTTTTCTTGTGATTATGATGGGCTTCTGCATCGAATGTACTAGATCTCCAACTTACAATGATCTTAGTGGTCGCAGATTTTTGTTAAAGGATTTCTCCATCCGAGGTTGATAACATTCTAGGTGTATCTGCGCCTTTAATCTCTTCTCATCTAAAACTTCTAGCTTTTTGAATTGAAGACAAGCATTTTCTTCCGTTGTCAAGCCTTCTTGGATGGAAATTCGTAGTGACAAAATTTGATACTTTAAAAGAAGTACAGCTTTTACTCCATATACTTGGCATAAGGAGTAGCTTGTGTTGTAGTACAATAAGCATACCCTTTTCACCAATTCTTTTATGTGAATCTCTTGTCGATTTAGAAATAACCTTTTATGGTAAACTACACAAAGTTTTATTGAACGTAGACTAACCAGATAGCTGTTGTACATGGATGAGTTTTGAATCCTAACTTTGGACATAAATTATTTTTGTGGTATTTGCACGACAAATTTCATGTATTAAAATACAGAAATCGTTGTAAATTGTATTTTTGAAAAATACAAGTGGATAATCTTTTTGTAACTGTAGAATTGCAAAATCCTCTCATTAATGATTTGAATGTTTGAAGACGAATGACGACGTGACTTGATTTCTAGACTTCGAAATTAGTAGAGAATTTGATTTGTCGAGAACTAGGCTTGCTCGACACTTGAATTTGCACTTTGGACTTGAATTCGAAGAAGATTTTGATCTTCTTGGACTTGATTTGAAAAAGACTTTTATCATCTTGGAAATTACCAGACTTAGATTTGAGAGAGTTTCTTCTCTTCCTCCGACTTTAGAATTTTTTCAGCATTTCGTGATTTTCTTTTGTACTTTCACATTTGAAATTTTATGGACCTTTGGTCCTATTTATAAGAAAATTCCTAACCAATTTGGTAACCACCTAATTATCCTTAATGAAAAAGAATAAGTGAATAATTATGAATTTGGAAAAAAATATGATGAACCTTTGAATTTTATGGGCCTATAAACTTCAATTTAATAAACTTAATTGGACTAATTATTTAAATCGGCCAATTTAATTAATTTGATTTTATATATTTTTTTAATGTGTACAAGTGCACCCTCAAGATTTATTTATTATCATGAAAATAAATTAATAAATCTTGAATTTAAATTTGGATGGTATTATTATTATTTATTATTATTATTATTATTATTATTATTATTATTATTATTATTATTATTACTACTACTACAATTCATAACTAATTTGATTTTGAACGAGCTTTATATTGTTGATGGTAAGTTGGGTTTGTGTGAAATCTAATATGGATGCACAAATTATGAGATTAGAAACAAGTAGGTTGACTTGTAACTTTACAAACAATGGAAGAGAAAAATAGGCCATCCAATTCCAAATTGGAACCAAAACCAATTTGGTTAATTGGTTACTTTTTTTTTTTTTAATTTACACGTAACTTTTCAATTTTTCTTTTCTTCTTTTCGCCTTTTTATTTTGACTTTCTTTTATTTTTGTTGATTTTCATTAAATTTTTTTAGTATGGTTGTTTTAATAAATTCGAAACAAACATTCTTCATTTTTTTTAGAGATTCAACTTTTGAACTTGGTCAAAAATTTTGAGGTTCGAGATTTTCTTCGTGTACAGTTTAAATTTTAGTACTTTAATTATTTTAGGAGTTTAGAAGATATTTGTTTATGAACAGACTCAAAGTTTTAGAGTGTTCTACACACGTTGAGGACCAAAGATTGTCACCTTTCACAATCCAAGGCACTTTGTGTTGAGGACCAAAGACTGACTCCTTCGATCGTCAAACACATTTTGTGTTGGCAACCAAGAATCAGCCCCTTCGACCGTCCAAGATATTTTGTGTTGATGACCAAGGATCGAATCCTTCGACCATTCAAGTCACTTTGTATTGAGGATCAATGACCGACTCTTTCGACTGTCCAAAACATTTTGTGTTGAGGAGGACTAAGGACCGGTTCCTTCGACCCTCCAAGGCTTCACGCCCTTTTGGGAGACTCGTTAGTTTAGACAATAATTCTAAAAAAATGAATCTAAAAGATTTAATGTCCAAAATTTTTTTATTGCTTATTTTTTTTAATATGTATTTATCTTATAGAAATGGTTGGGATAAACCGTAATAATAAATTGTTTCCCGATATGCACAACATCATCAAATTTAAAAATCAAGGCTTTTGTTATCTTTGTTCTAATTATACTGATGTGATACGTGCCATGGTTAGTTTCAGCACATGAGGTAAGCTTAAACTCAACATCTACAAAGCAGCGACATTTCTTTTTCTGATCCTTATGAGCCTTTGTCGAAATTACATATGCCTATCGTGAGTGAAGGCCACGAGAATTTAGATGTTGCCAAGTCTAGTTGTTCTAGCAACCATCTTCCCCTTTTTCATCTTCCGTCTCATAATTCCCAAATCATGGAGCTCATCCCAATGGCAGTAGCTTCTGAAAGGATTGACAATTAGGAAATACGATGGGGAAGTGCACTCGTTAGTCGTTGAGAGATTTCTTTTCTTCCAAAGCTTTAGGAGTAAACCGCTTGGATCCAAAAACTCATGCACAAGAGGAGTCTTTGCGAGTTAACTTCTGTAGTTAGCTCTGCCCAAAAGATTATCATTGTGCAAACTCTATCTATAGAGCTCTTTGTGAGGCTTGTTGTTCTACTAACATTTCTGTGACCGCAAGTTGTAAAATTGGCATTCATCTTTAGAACATCCGTGAAATTAGTGGACTTTTAATCATGGGTCATTATTATGAAGTAGTTCTAAGCCTTTCAGAGTTCACAAATGATCTCCCTAAATCTTGCTTATATCTTTTTAATCTTTTCTCATTAATTGCCAATGAGAAAAAATCTGACTACGTTACTTATGTTGTTTGGGTTGATTTCTGGTTTTGAGAAAATGGTTGTGTCCACAATCCTCAACAAAATAAAGCTTATAGAAAAGTTATGAATTTAAATCCGTTCAAAAGGCATCAGCATCAACAGAAATAGGGAGGCCTCTGGTTGTAGATAAGCCTAAAGACATTTCTCGTAGAGACCTAGGTCATTGGAGTGATTTTAATGATCTTTATCTATGGAAGAAGATAAAGAGTTAGAAATAGCAGTTTATCTTTCTCTGTGACTTTGTCGTTTCGTTCTTCCCTCCGAGGAAGAATATATGAGAATTGGGACTTTTAATGCATATTCTAAGATGGTTGCCATATTCACTTATAGCCTAGTTCCTCCTATATTAGCAAGTATTTATGAGAGACTCACTCGACTGTATAACTGTTTATGGACCTTGGCAAAATTTCACATTCATTTCTAGAAACTTCCTTTTTGCTTGGGCTGGAACTTATTTTGTCCGCGGTATTTTCGATCATGTGGGTTAGAATTATTATCTTCCTATTATCAGAAGATATACCTACTTTGAATGTTATCCAATCTTGGGAGATTAATGCCATTGATTGTCGGGATGTTGAAGACTTTTGCAGGAATCTACTTTGCCAATTGTATCGTTCTGGAGTACGAATGGATGATTTACCAAGGTCTACAGATATTTCAGAACTTATGATGAGTATTCGATATGGATTTGTTTCTTATTGTAGAGGATCTTCTACATTCATTCTTGAAGCATATAATCTTTATAGGTTTATGAGACAACATGACTTTAGGCAGAAACTTCCTAGTTCACCAAGAAAGTTGGATATTACTCCCAATGTAGTCAACATGTATCGTGTTTGGTTATGTTTAACTCGGACAATAAGTGGATCTATATTTCATATTCTATATGAATGATAGATGTCAAGAAGTTGATGCAGAGTAGCAAGTTTGGTAAATAACAAAGCACTGCCAAATAGGATTTTATCTTCTAGTAAGAGTCATGAATTTGTTCTTGATATGGCTTCGAGGCAAGTAAACGGGATTGTAGCCAAAGGGTTAAACCCCTCCAAATATCATTCCTAAAGATACTTCTTGAAAAAGGGAACAAAAGCTTCAATATGAAAGAGGTATTAAGAAAATTAAAATTATAGTTCGCTCAAAAATGTTTGCTTCCACCTCTAAGCCATAAGATACCTGAATCAGTTTTGATTTCAAATCACAGTAGTCCTGGAGATCAAGCAACCCACGTCCTTGGAAAAACTCTAACTCTAGAAGATAAAAGTTACGGAGATCAGGTAGGATTTTTTTTTTTTAAATTTAACATACTACTTGTATATAATCTCATGCAACAAACTTCAATTTTCGACTTTTCATTCCCAAACATATAAAATGAAGTGATCGATAAAACCAAGGTCGCTTCAAACTATTCCAAGTCCTTCAAAAGGTGATCTCGAAGTTTCTAACAATAATATCAGTCTCCCAATACACCATCAGATGGCACAGTTTTAGACATGTTGCCTAGAACACAAAATGCAGGTTTCCATTGGAAGGATTGAATTTTTCCATGAATTCAAACTTTTTGCAAGATTAGATTAGCGAGAATGATGAGAGAATAGATGCACTTCAAAGAGTAGATGGTACTCATGATTTTTACAACCCTCCTTGTAAATACTCGAGCACCATTAATGAAGGTACTTTGACGCTTAACACGTAGATGATTTCAGAAAGGAAGATGAAGTGAATTTTGAAATCGTGAGAGCTAACGTTTCAGATATCAATCAAGAAGTACCAGTTGTTCCATCTTCATTGGCTTTAGTTAACATTCCTCCTTCAGAGACAAACAATCATGGGGCTGTGCCAATTTGTTCTTTCATGTTTGGTCATCCACTTGGGTTAACTCAAGAACCCCCTTACTTGAAAGTTGATATATAAGAAGCCATGATTAATTATCTTTTTATGATGAACTTTTATTCTTCATATTTCATGTTTGAATGAATTTATTGGTTGTAACTGAACTTGAATTTATAATTTATCCAAGTTGTCTATGTATCCAAAAGGGATCAAGTCGAATGTAGTTCATTAGAAGAACACATTTTTTTTTTGTTTATTTTGAGTTGTTCTTAGTTTATTCTCTTGCGGGTTAGGAGTATTACACTTTACTAAAATGAAAAATATACAAAAATAAAGAATTTCAAGCGTAAAAATGATTTAGGATTTTTTCATTGATAGGTCCGATTTGTAATCCATCTTTGTTGACGATCTTACATGCTCTATTTGTGAATATATGAGTAACAAGAAATGGACAATCCCACTTAGGTTGGAACTTACCCCGTGATTATGATTGGTCTGCGTACGAAAAGTACGAGATCTCCATCTTGAAATGATCTTGGTCACTCTTTTTTGTTGAAAGAGTTTGCCATCTGAGCTTGATAATATTCTAGGTGCATCTGTGCCTCTAATCTAATTTCTTTTCATCCAAAGCCTTCCAATCAAAGATGTGCATTTTCTTCTATTGTCAAACCTTCTTGGATGGAAATTCAAAGTGACGAGATTTGACACTCCAAAAGAAAACTCCATAGAGTGATAGTCAATAAAGTGTACCCTTATAAAAGACAAAGTGAGACACGTCTCTTGATTTCAGTTTTTCATAGTGGATCATCTGGTAACTTTTGATGTTGGAGGAAATTGATTATTAGGTGTCTCCAATCTTCTCTTTCCTTATTATCGATTATTTCGACACTATTATTTTCTTCTAGATTGCTGGGTAGCAACAACGGAAGCATCCATCTTTGAGCAATTGATATGGGGTGGGAAAAGTCTTCATCCGACCAAGGTAAAACAGTGGCCAAATTTTGCAAAGGCATCAGCTTTCATATTTTCACTTCTAGGCACGAATTTGATTTTTACCAAATCCAATCATTTCATAAATGTTGAAACATATTCATGATATGGCTTCAAGTCTAAATTACGGACTTCGTACTAGGCTAAAAGTTCCTTGATTATCAATTTAGAATCTCTAAAGATTTCTAGCTTATGGACATTCCATATCTAATGTTGTCTCCAAGCCAAGGGTAGGCTTGATACTCCTCCACATTGTTTGAACATTTCTTTGTTAATGCAAATGAGTAAGGTATATAACAAGATCATGAGGAATAACAACGACTAATCTTGCCCCAGCACCATAACTTCTTGCTTCCTCGTCGAAGTATAGCCTCATTTCATGAAGGTCTTCAATAAATAGAACATCTTCATCTGGAAGGTCTTCATGAAGTTCTCGTTATGCCGAAATTGGATGGTCAGCGAGAAAATGTGCCAGAACTTGTCCTAGTGGCCTTCTGTGGAATGAATTTGATAAAGAACTCAAACAACAAAAGTGCCCATTTTCCAAATCCTTCTGAAAAGAATTGACCTAAACATTATGTACTTTAATAGATTAATCTTTGAAATAAGATTGATTGTGCTATAGCATAAAATGTCACAACTTTTTAGCCTTAAAGATCAACGCACAAGATATATTTTTTCAATAGGTGAATACTTTATTTCAACACTTACCAGTGTTCGGCTCAAGTAATAGAGTGCATTCTCTTTTCCTTTATAATTGACTTGAACAAGAAGTGCTCCAAAATGATATTCTTGCGCTGTAATATAGAGAGTGGCTTCCTCGGAGTTGGAGCTGTGAGAACGAGCGGATGAGACAATTATTGCTTAATGCTCTGAAAACCATTTCGAATCCCACTCAAATGGTACATTTTCTTTACCAATTTGTTGAATGGGCAACAACGCTCGACAAGGCTGGAGATAAATCTTCAAATGTGAGCAAGTTTTCCTTGAAGACTTTTCAACTCATGTACATTTCTTAGCACTGACACGTTAATTATGGTGTAAATTTTTTATTGATCTATTTCAATGCCCCAATGTTGAACAATGAAGTCAATAAATTTTCCAGAGGTGACACCAAATGCACACTTTAGTGGATTTATCTTTATTCGACGTCGTCGGAGTCTTTTGAAAACATCCCACAAGTCTTGTAGATGATCGTCACGTTTTGATGCTTTAACAACATGATCATCCATATAGCATTCCACGTTCATATGTAGCATGTCATTGAAGATCGTTTGCGCCGCCCGCTAATAAATTGTCCCTGCATTTTTTAATCCAAAATGCATAACTTTATAATAATATATGTCCTTAGGAGTATAGAATGACGTAAGCTCTTCATCTTTTAGATTCATCTGTATTTGGTTTATCCGGAAGACCCATCCATTAAAGATAGGACTTCATACCCAGTAGTTGCCATCAATGCCTTATTGTAAGGAGATGTACTACAACTTTAGGATCTAATCCCGACATTTTCTTGTAAGACCATGCAAATACTACAACTTAGAAACACTAGTCTCGGATCTTTTTCGGTCCCCAAGGTCAATTATTTCAAGTCATCTATAATTGTTTGTCCACCTTCTTCAAATGTTGGTGAAGCTAGTTTGGGTTCATTTATTATGGTAGAGTTTTCAGACTCAAATTTTGAGTTGGAAGCTTCTTCAAAAGCGATGTGATTGATAGAGACTTCTTCTTTATCTTCATCATTCTTTAGAAATGGTAAACTCTTTGATTTTTCCGTCTTCTTCTTGATTGTTGAGGTTTCGGACATGGATTATAAGTTTTAATTCCAAGTCGAGCAAATGCAGATTGTTTTTTAGATGACTTTTTGAGGAGCTTATGCATTCTTATCAATTTGAGTAGATGAAAAAGGAACATCACTTAACCTTTGGAAGACATAATCTTTACATTTTATGTCAACTACTGTAGAAGGTTCTCTTTTAAACTTTCAAACACTGAAACTCTGACATTCTCATTTTTAATTCGATCGAACACTGGAAGTTGATTCTTCTGATTTCTCTTCTGTTACATCATACATTTGAATCATGATTGGGTTTAAAGAAACCTTCTTGACTTTAATCAGAAGGGATAACCCACTCAAAAGGGATAGCATCAAAATCGCCCAATTTGCGGGGCACTTTTTTCCCAAATCCAGCATTCTAAAATAACTTTTTGATTTGAGGATCATAACATCCTTTGAATGCTGTTTTGACTCATTGGCTCTTTTAATACCCGACATGTCTTGTTTGGACAAGATAGAAATACAAAGCTTTGATATGTTTGGATAGATGTCGATGCTTTCGATGTAGATTTATGTTCTCCTAGGGTTACCAATACCTCAACATCAGTTGGTTCTATTTGAGGTTTTTTGCCTTTAGAGAATTCATCAAATGTAAATTTTGATTTACCTTTGATAAACTGATGAGGTGGAGCAATATCATCATCATCATCATCATCATCATCCTTTAATTCTAAATATGGACATGGACAATCTTATAGAATTACATTCTTCATCGTCCCATTTCATGCAACCAAACACGTCTGAGGAGTAACTCATAGGACGTTCTAGAATCAATGACATGGAAGAGAGCCATGGAAATTAACTCCCCTACTTGCAACTTCAGGCGAATCGTGTCAATGGCTCGTTGACCTTTTTGGTTGAATCTTTGAATCGTGATTTTGCTCCTGGACAAATCACCAACATTAATTCCGATCTTCTTCATTATCTAACCTGCATAATGTTTACGGCAGACCCACAATTGATCATCATGTGATTTATTCTGTATTCTCGAACATAACCACTAACATATAGTGATCTATTATTTAAACAAGAACTCAGTTGTAAATCTTCATTGTCAAATGAGATGGCGGCAATATAGTCTTGTCGGGTTGTGGATCGAATATGTTCTAAGACCTTGCCTTTGTGTATTTTCGAATTGATCAATGTCGATATCAAAACCATTCGATCATTGAAAAGAAGACTAAAGAACTCTACTAAACTCGTATTGGAAGGAATATTGTTGAGTCGTGAGATAAGTTTTTCTGATTTAAACTCTCTCTCGATACATTCCTCGCCTTTTTTTCTCCTCTACATTGATAACATTGGAGGTCAAACATTCCTTGTCAAAGAAACTTTTGGGAAAATAATCACCCAGGGTTGATAGTCCAGTAGAAGTGCATGAAGTTCTACTTCTGTTGATTTAGTAGATTCTCTTGATTTGACTCTAGACTTTCTCTTTTGGTTGTTTCTTGGCCTCTTTCTCAGTCTCGATTTCTCGTCATAAACACTAGTACTTTAAAATTGTGGAGCCTTTCGGTGACGTCTTTTCATAAAAGTCCATGCCCCCCAATTTTCTTCTAGTGTTACTTTATTGGATTAAACTTCCGTACCCAAATTCCCAATTTTGGTCCTGCAAGAGGCATAGAAGGTGATGTTATACTTGTTTTATTTGACATTTGGTATGTCTCCTTCTTACTTTATGAAGGTGAACCAGCCATCACCAATCTCGTCTTCGGACTAGGAATCAGAATTCCAAACACCCAAGTCATCTGTTATAATTTCGTAAAAGGTTGGATGATTGGGTGTACATGGTTCAACGATCCCTAGATAGATGTAATTGATGTTGACTTCTTCCTCTACCTCAAACTCTATTGGGATGGCTCCTTCTGGGAGTCTCAGTCTAAACTCCTCAACCGTGGAATAACATCATATGTAATAGAAAATTCTGCTCTTTCTTTGCATTGGGAATTGGATCAAATGGTCCAAATGAAACCATTAAGCTGGTCTATTTCAAATTTGATCTTATTTTCTTTGTCCAAGCACACAATAAGATCTTTCAGAATGAAACACTTCTCCACTATGTGACTGATGATTCTATAAAATTTACAATACTTAGGATGATCAGTTTTACCAGTTTCCTCTTGTCTCTTTGGCATTGGAAGCTCAATTATCTTACGTTAAAGGAGTTGATCTAGAATTTCAGAAACTTCAAAATCTAAGAATAGGTACTCATTCTCTTCAAATTCTTTCAGAGTCACATGACCTCTACTTTAGACTTGTCATTTGTTAGGTCTTAACTTAAGCTTTGGTTTTGGATTTAGGCTCAGCTTTTGGAAGGCTATCTTTACAGGGATAGTAGAGATTATCATAGTTTCTTTGGACTTACCTACTTCGACGTCCTTTTTATTTCTTTCCTATGATCTTTGTTGTCACATGGATCACTTGGAAAATAACTTTCATACCTTGCAATTTAGAGCTCCAAATCATAAGCACATGTTGCCAACTCTTCAAAGGAATGGGGCATATTTGCTTGGTGATTAGAGAGTAATCCCCAATACATGCATTGTATACACATGTCAATGGAAGATGCTTCGCTGATTCGTTCTTTGCATGTGGTCAACATGAATGTGTATATCATCTACCCGTCCTGTGTACCTATCAAGCCTCCTGCCCAGTAGGTTGGAGACACAGATCGTATCTTGCAGACATCAATCTGTATGATTTGGTCATTGGTCTCCCTAGTCTAAACCCTCAACTATAAGCCCATCATCAACTGTTGCATGGCCTAAATCGCCCTTACGTTCACCGTCATAATGGTGAACATTTGTCTAAAAAGTCGTGTGTCTACATCAGGCTCTAGCAGCGAAGGTGGAGGAGGAATATGTACCTTTACCTCTTGACCATTATGGGCTGACTTCTATCTCTGCTGCTGTATGTGATGTCGAATGATGCATTAAGAATTGGTTGCGGTCTTATGATTGATAGGAACACCCTTACTCCCAGCATCTTCCCCCAGTAGGAGCTGTATCCCTGAAGATCTACAAATCATGCTGATTAAGCTTGAAAATGTTAGAGTGTGGTGACGATCGAGCTCCATAGCTAACCCACAAATCAGATTATAAATATGGCTCCCCAAATCAATTTTGAACCATGCGCTAAGTAATATTCTTGGCTTTGGCACGATTTACAGTCCAGTATGAAGTAAGGTAGATATTCTGTCGAATGAACATAAGAAGGATCATGTTCGTGCCGTGATGGTTGATGCCATGGCTTTTGCGGATGAGGAAATGGCTAGCACGAGATCATGGAATGCGGATCCAATTCAAGTTCCCATTGGTCTAGTTACAAGAGCACGTGCCAAGAAATTCCAAAATGCTTTAAGTGGTCTGATTCTAGGGATTTGGGCTCAAGCAAGCACGTGGAGGCCCATTGATGGTTATGAAAGAAATCTCCAGCCCTTAACAAGCGTGATTCAAGTCCAAGAAAGTCAATAGGCAAATTGGAACGGATTTAGGTCTGCAATTAATTGTTTCTTTCTTGTTGTACAATTTTAGGCTGAAATATTAAGGAATTAAAGTCAGGTTTGACTTCCTTAAATTGAGGCCAAAACTATCTTAGTTTAAGAATATTTTATCTTCAAATTTTCCTTTTTTTTCGTTGCCTTAAGCATTTTTTTTAGGAATTATTGTTGCAATCTTAAGGATTTTCTAAGGTTGACCTTCTAAAATTGAGAGTGATTTTTCTTTTGTTCTTTGAGAACTAAATTGAACTTATCAGATTTCTCTGTGTCGTTCATACTTGACTTATCAATCGAGTATTCTATCCTTGATTGTGGTGTCCTCCTTTATACCAAGGTTCACATCTCTTTATAGGTGTTGGGTCACGATTTCCATCTGAACTTGAGCGTAGAACGATCTTAGGCAACAATTCTTAATATGGGATTCGTTACAACTTGACGGGGTTTGTATCATTTGGTATCAGAGCTTAGGCTCTAACATCAGGTTTAATCTATCTTTGTTCTTCTTGAATTCCATTTGATCAATTCCAGTACATTTGATGTAGGTCGGTAAAAAACATAAAAAAATAAAATTCTAGTAGTAGAAACTTTTCTTTGTTATTCTTGTCCTATTACTTTGTTATTCTAGTTTCTTTGTGATTCGTTTTGTGTGAACCTAGGAATTTTTTTTTTTTTGGTGCTGTGAACGTGGCTAAGAAATCCTGATTATTTGTTTGATTAGTTTTATAAGAACTTTTGAGAAATAATGAGTGGAAAGAGATAAGAGTGGTGAGTACATATTGAGGGTAAAAGCCGAATTTATTGTGTGAAAACACGAGTGTTGAGTGAATTGATTATTTGAGTGAAACATGTAAGGCCTGTGAGATCCTTTTTTCTAATCTTTATTTTGCATAAAACATGTCCAGAAACCAAGGTGAGGCACTACTGATGATTCTTCTATTCCAGCAGATCCAAAGTTTTGGAAGGAGGCATTAGTCGGGGAGATGAGATGGATGATGAGGGGGGAATTGGAACATTTGCATGAGCGCTTAGATCTAGTGGAGAACGCATCTACGAAGTAGCCACAACCTGTTCCACAAGCACGTGGGAGAGAGGGAGCTCTAGTTAGAGAAGAAGTTAATAATTATAACGGGGATGTTTGGCGAGGAGGACGAGTCCGTGGGTAGTTGTAGGAGGAATGGATGGGGGTAGGAGAGATAGAAACCGAGTGGATGATAGGTTTAGTGGTATAAAGATCAAGGTTCCATCGTTTCAAGGGAAATCTGATCTCGAAGCCTACCTTGAATGGGAAAAGAAGATGGAACTCGTGTTTGATTGTCGCCACTACTCTAAAGCACAAAAGGTAGTTGTGATTGAATTTACTGACCATGTCGTGATTTACATATTGCTGCAAGATAGGTAAATTTTCTGTTTGTCTAATTCTATTTGAATCCTGAATTTCTACTTGGACCATCATATGACGACTACACTCTGCTTCGTAGTTGAAGTCTAAGATTGCATATTCTTTTGAAATGTTGGTAGAATC
>CAIGRN010007962.1:0-17616 GCA_903798345.1 Fraxinus anomala | reverse complement strand
TATATCACAACATCAAAACACACATAAAAACAATCTAAAACTCTCTCAAGGGTAACAAAATAATGAATTAAGTGGTATAAATATCGTGAGTGTGGAGCACTCATCAATAGGATATGCTTTTCATCTTTTCTATGTACTGGGAAGAGAGGAAGTGGAGCCTCTGATGGTTTGGAACTGTAAATCCAGGACTGAAAACTTTGCTTTTGCAGAGTCTGTATTCATGGACAACTGAATTTTTCATATTTATGTACTGCTTTTCACAGAGTTTTGGGAGTCTGTTTCTGATGTAGACTTTCTGTGAATCTTCTAGCATATGGACGAGGCACCGTCTTGTTGAATTGTCATATCATTTGTCCGTCTTATCTATTAAACAACAGGAATCAGTGGTTATCTGCATTTTATTTGGTTGAAGTCTTGGCATATAGTACAAGGTCTGCCCATCCTTTCCACGCATCTCTTACATAAAAATGGAGACCTTTTTCGGATGTATTGATTCCTCCGCAAAAATATACTTCTTGCTTCTTTGAATATTTGATATTTCTGTTCTATTGTTACTGCATTGTACTGATTTGAACCTAGATAAGTAAAATAACCCTATCAAATCATTATTTTATAGTGCTCTTATTATCATGTTGCAGTTCTCTCTTCATAAAAGGAGCATTCTTGCTCTAGGGGATATTACTGAGATCATCCAAGATGAAGAGGCAGATATTGCTGTCCTTGAGGAGCCCGAGCATCTTACATGGTATCATCACGGTAAAAGGTGGAAAACAAAATTTCATCTGGTTATAGGCATTGTTCACACCAATTATTTGGAATATGTGAGAAGAGAGAAGAATGGACAACTGCAGGCATTTTTTCTGAAATACATAAATAGTTGGGTTGTCAATATATATTGCCATAAGGTAGGTTTCTAAACAGTTCCTTTTTGAATTACTTATTTATTGTATGCATTAAATCATATTTTCCTTCTGTCTTAAATTAGTTTTCCCAGTATGCCTTCTTTGTATCGAGGTGAATAATAATATTGAAGTCCTTAAACGTGGCATTGTTTTGTTCATTCTCTTTGGATTAGATAGACTGTAGATGTACTAATGGAACTCGAAATTCAGCATGTTTATAGTTTTATTAGTTGTTATCTGAAACAGTTGTATTCATGACTTTGTTGTTGTGAAGCTGGATATTCATGACATCAAGGAGACCATCTTGGAGTTTCTGTATTTTTTGGTTCCATTTTGATTGTTTGTGAAAACCAGTTGCATGTATAATCATCATCTTATAAAGCTTTCATAGCAAGGAAGAAACCTTGCTGACAGAGTTTGAAATTTCTCTTGAATGGTTTCCCTATATTAAATTTGTGGTT
Organism: Fraxinus anomala; assembly: GCA_903798345.1. Classification (NCBI taxonomy): domain Eukaryota; kingdom Viridiplantae; phylum Streptophyta; class Magnoliopsida; order Lamiales; family Oleaceae; genus Fraxinus; species Fraxinus anomala. The sequence continues at coordinate 16,253 of CAIGRN010007962.1, read as the reverse complement.
ATATGAGGCTTTACCATTGATTGTACCTTGACGATTGGCGAATGACAAAATTGATCTTGAGATGAATTCTATAAATTTCTAGTGGATTGCATCATTTTTCTTAATAAAAGAAAGAGAGAAGATCTGGAATGTATATGCTAGTCATTTTACAAGCGCCAGACAATGTCAAGGGAAATATGCTAATTTTATGTATGACTATTACTAGTTTAGAGAAAAAAATATTAGTTTTTCCTGTTGAGAATATCTGAATATGAAGCTGTAGGAATTACTATAAAATTTTAGTGGCAAGAGTTAATTGTTGAATTTCAGGAAGTTTTTCTGTTGCATCTCTCTGATTGCTGGTAATCAATTATTCAACTGCTAGCTGATGAGTATGACTTGCCTAACACTGGCAGGTGATAAGATTATCGGCTGCCACCCAAGACCTTCCGAGATCTGTTATCTGCAATGTCCATGGGGTCAATCCTAGATTTCTTGACATTGGCATGAAAAAGAAAGAGCAACAGTGGAATGGAGAGCAGGCTTTCACAAAAGGCACATACTACATTGGGAAGATGGTGTGGAGCAAAGGCTACAAAGAGCTACTTAAACTTCTGCATGAACATCAAAAAGAGTTAACAGGTCTTGAGGTTGATTTATATGGCAGTGGAGAGGACTCTGATCAAGTTCAGGATGCTGCTGAGAAGCTGGAAATACCAGTCAGGGTTCACCCTGGTCGTGATCATGCCGATCCTTTATTTCACGAGTAAGACCTTAACGGCCGCTATCTGCTAATATTCGTTTGATGTAAAAAAATTCCTCCAGAAAAAAAAAATCAAAAACAAAAATGTACAACTATCGGCGGTTGATTCAAACTTAGGCTTGGGATAAATGGTAAATAGTCAATGCCATTCAAAATCTGGGGCTTATTTAGTTTGTTTTTTGAGTTCCCTTCCCCTTTCTTTGTTTTTATCTTTATAAAATTTCCTCTCTTTTGCCTTGGGATTATGGAGAAGTTGCTGTGAAGAGGGTATTGATAAATCACAAGTCAATCTTGAAATTCACTTGAAGATGGCTAAAAACCATATAATACTATGGTTTCACCGATCTCCGTAGTGTTTACTGTTATATAATTTCAAATAAATCAATTCCCTCAGAGGGATGCACCATGAAGTCCTACCAGTTATTGCTGCATCTGATAGTGCAGCGTATTGTGCTGTCTATTTTCCCAATTTTCTCATTCTTCAAATGTAGGGTTTGGCTGAATCTTTTCTTCAACAATTTGATTCCTTGTATTTGCCTAGTGTTTATTTCTCTAAACTTATTGATAATGGTACTTTCACTAAGGAAGGTCATCCAAGGCATGCGGGATAGAAATTTATTCAAGTTGGAAGATCACGAGGATGTATCTTTCTCAGATGAAGTTCTCCCTAAATTAAGATTCACAATTATCTACACTCCTGTATGAAACTGATTAGTAATTCTCCTTTTGGGGTTTACCCCCCCCCCCCCCCCCCCCTGAACGTATTGAAGTTCAGTGAAAAGAAAAAAAGAATGTTCACACTTGTTCTTCCACCTCCATGCCCTTCTCCCCTAAACGTGGCTTGCTTGCTTTCTGGTTGCATTCCTTTTAAGGATTTTAATAGCTATGTGAATTTTAATGGCATAAATAGTATTATAACCTTGTTACCCATACACTGGTTGATTACATAGTTAATCTCAATGTTGCCTTTTCTTCTCTTCAATCCAGCTACAAGGTGTTCCTGAATCCCAGCACCACAGATGTAGTCTGTACAACCACAGCTGAAGCATTAGCAATGGGCAAGATAGTGGTATGTGCTAATCATCCCTCGAACGATTTCTTCAAGCAGTTCCCAAATTGCCGAACGTATGATGATGGCAATGGGTTTGTTGAAGAAACACTCAAGGCATTGCAAGATGAGCCTGCTCCCCAAACTGATGCTCAAAAGCATGAGCTATCTTGGGAGGCAGCTACAGAGCGGTTTCTGGAAGCTGCAGAGCTGGACGTTGTGCCTACAAAGAAATTTAACAAGACACCCTCAAAGCTCTTCATGTCCACATCTTTCAGTTTCCGGAGGAATTTCGAGGATGCATCTGCAATGGTACATTTTCTGGGAACTAGATTTCTAAGTTCACAACCGGATGAAGAGCAATGTAAAGAGGTTGGATTGTCAGTATCTCCCAAAAAACGTTCATACCCTTCAAAAAGATGGGTTTTCTAAGATTGATTCCTGTATTTTAGAAATATTGTGCAAATTTGGTTCTCTGTCCTACTTCTCAGCACCATCCATTTTGATGGCAGAGATACGATGAAGAGAAAGTACTCCGAATCATTACATGGGTTTGAGCAATTTCATTATCCGAATAGAGCTTGACGTTGTTTGCATACATTTAATGTATAAGTTGAAGTGAGTTTCTTTTTGTTTTTTCTGAAGTCGTCTGTGATAGGGAAGATCTTGTTATCCATTTGTATTCATAACATGTAGAATGATTGATCGCTACCTACTAGTTTGTTTGATTTCACCTCGTAATTGTAACTACCTGTTGAAGTGGATTTGACTGACTTTCCCAATCTAGGTTGGCCAAGAAGCATCTCTCTTTCTCTATAAGACGTTTGTTTTGATATTTTTTGGTTTTCCTTCGTTCCTTGTACCAGAGAATGGTAGCTGCATTTGACTTATTTTTTCAATTTATTATTATTAATTTTTTACAATGAAGCTGGCAGCAGCCAATTAAGATTTCTTGTACTTTCTCTGAAAACAACATGACCAACAAACTTGATTTCCAGTCTCAGACGTGCGAAATCAGCAGTTGATAATTGAAGTATCACAAGGCAACCATACTTGCCATTCAAAACAGTAATACGTAATACCTTCAAGTATTAAATTTTGAGATCATAGTAGAAAAGTCGACTGATAAGCCACCCTAGTGTCCAGAAAACCATACATGATGTATAAGATATTTACTCTATATGGCCCATCGGATGAATAAATTATTTTACACATTCAAGTATCCCCTTCCATTGTTGTCCCGAAGAGTAACTAGGACCTCTAAAAAAATTAAAACTTGCAGCAAATCTTCAAAATTTAGAACACTTTCCATAACAAAATTCTTGATAAATGTTATGTGATACTGTCAGTAAATCAATCCAAGTAAACCATCAGAGCTTTCACCATTACTTGCCAGATTTTATTGCTGGACTAACCCTATATTTTGTCATCTACTAAGATCATTTCCAACTCAATTCATTAAAATTGCGCAATTTTTACGTCAAAATGGTGTAACTTTCGCACCATCTTATTTTGTCATCTACAACTTATTATACCAAACGTTACACCAAATACACAGTGCTCCCCTCTATTTTTTTAATAATTAATTCATTTCAAAAGTATTTAATTACATATTCTATTATTACTAAAATTACTGAATTATAATGAGTAATTTTATTTAATATATTCAATAGATATTATTTAGTACTAAATTACAAAAATATTAAAATAAAATAAAATAAATATAAATTAAATTAAATCATTAAATAATAAAAGGATATAAAAAGGTATATAACAAGAACTAATTTTTGTTGTAGTATTAAACGAAGGACAAAATGAAAAATAATAAAATTCTAGATATCACACCAAATGAACAATGATGCATCAAATTTGGTATAACACTATTCATTACATCAATTTGATGTCAAAATTGAAGTTGAGTCAGAGAGAAAATTTCACGCAAAAATGACATTTTAATATTTTATACCAAATTGGTGTTGGGTTGGAGATGACACAAGTGTCATTACTATTAATTTGAGATCATTCAATTCATGGAACCTACCATGATCTTATTCACCAATTAATTATTTGTAATGTCATTGCTAAGCAATGTTACTTAATAGACCATTTCTCTTCATAAGAAAGTAAAAAACACATTTCTAATCCATCCTTTCTCATAATTTGAAATGCTACTGCCATAAAAAAAAAAAATTAAAATAAAATTAATGCATCTTGAGATATAATTGCTATTGAAAAGCAAACAATTTTGCAAGGAAAATCATCTTATTGTGAAACTGTTATCTCGACCAATTTATTGTTTTTTATACCAAATTGGTGTTGGGTTGGAGATGACACAAGTGTCATTACTATTAATTTGAGATCATTCAATTCATGGAACCTACCATGATCTTATTCACCAATTAATTATTTGTAATGTCATTGCTATGCAATGTTACTTAATAGACCATTTCTCTTCATAAGAAAGTAAAAAACACAATTCTAATCCGTCCTTTCTTATAATTTGAAATGCTACTGCCATTAAAAAAAATTAAAATAAAATTAATGCATCTTGAGATATAATTGCTATTGAAAAGCAAACAATTTTGCAAGGAAAATCATCTTATTGTGAAACTGTTATCTCGACCAATTTATTGTGTTTAATAAATATTATTGAAAAAAGAATGTATTTTAAATAGTGATATGATGAAAAATATGAGGTTAAAAAGTAAGGAAACGTTATTGATGTGATAAAAATATTATTTAATTGAAGAATGTGTAGTTGAAAATAAGTTTTGAAAAATGTATTTTTTTAAAATGTGTGTCAAACATGGGCTTATTCTACATTTCTTATTTCTTCATTATAGCAAGTGGTTTGAGTGTTACTCTGCCGGATTAATCTCGCAGATTTAGTCTTGTAGGACTTGTCTTTGCATGCATTTTTTGTGCCCAGGTTTCTGCACTTTAAATTAGAAAATTAGAATCTAATATTTGCATGAAAATTTTCCAACTAGATTCACAGGCTCCATCAAACTCAATCCAAATACACTGTCCACTGCCTCTAGTATTCACTCAACTAAGAATCACATATTTTCCAATAATCTCAGGCCTCACATTCAAAAACTGAGTCGTAAGTTCATTACAGGACGTTCGAAAGCAGCAGAGACAGATTTCTGTATCCAAAATGGAGGAGGAAATTCTCCGAAAACTCCTCCCTGTCCGTCCACTAGAAAGAGAAGTACTTGATTGATCAAATCCACCTTGCTAAAATGCGACAGCCTGAGAGTCCACTGTCCAACCATCAGCCATAAAGCTATAGAATCTTCAGCAGCACCATAAATTTACTGAAATGTTCTGCTAGGAACTTCCATATGACTGAGGCAAATAACCTGTGTAAGCAAGGCAGTGATTCATCAGCTTGTCTGATGAGACAGGACATCAAGTAAATATCTATCACGTGGTAAAGGTCATTGTTGAGGCTCAAACCCATGATCCATTATGTGCTCCCAAAATTTGGTGAAAGTCGCATTTACTAAAATGCAAACTCTTCTAGTTGGGGCATTTTTTACTGGATGGTGACACTTGGCCAGTTGGCTTGCTTCTGGGCGTTGAATGATATGTTGGATGGTCCTATCATTTAACTTGGCTGTGTCTCTTTGTTTGGCATAATCAGCATTTTAGTTTTTGTCTTTTGAGAGAGAAAATAAACCTCTAATTAGGGTTCTTAATTTTGTTGCTTTACTCTACTCGAAAACCTCATTCGAGGCAATAAATCTTGCAATCCTAGTGTTATACTTGAAATCTAAGTGATCTGTGTGAAGGAGTCTGAGTAATTTTTCTATTTAGTATAACTTCAGATTAGGGTTTGGAGATTTGAGTGTTCTTGGTGAAATATGCATTCGATCTTCAGAGTGATTGAAAGATTATTCTTTGGTAGACTATATCTGTTGTAATATCGAATGATATTGTAACCTTTGTTGCCATTTTTAGGCTATCTAGTGCAATCGAGCATATATTCAATTTATTGGATGCTTAACAGGGGATTAGGAGTTAGAAGCGATCGTTGAACCATTGGGGCTTCCGCCAGAAAATTCCTTGTGTTCAATCTTTAATTTCTGCAAGTTTTACTTTCCGTCGATCTGAGATTATTTTGTATCTTAAGTTTAATATCGTGTTTATCTTGGCATTTTTAGTGGTATCAGAGCTAGAACCGAGAACAAGACACCTGGTCTTGAAGAAAGTGTGAGATCAATTGTAGATTTGAAAATTTTTGTAATTGCTATTAAGCAAAACTGAAAGATATCGAGTTTTTATAAACTCGTTGGGTGAGATCTTTAATTTTTGTAAAGTTTACTTTCAGAAATTAGGGTTTCTTGATTTTTTCCTTAATTTACCATACATTGTAACCCCCTGGAGATTAATCTTTGTCCAAAGGCTCCTACGAGGCTTTGGAAATCTAAGATAAATCCAGTACATGTGTGTATATGGAGGATCTTGAAGGAGAAATCTCTGAAACAAAAGAGTAATATTCTTTGTTTGTGTGGTTTTGCCATGCATGTTCCTTGATTGAGATTAAAACTTGCTAAATTTGTAAAATCTTGTTTTACTGTATTACTGTGACTTGTGACTGACACTAATATGTACTCTTGTTATTCTTTGCAAATCTGTGAAAATTGTCTTCAACCTAGTCATACTTGTTTATAATGTGGCTTCTACTAAGTTTGAATTAAACAATTTGATGGAAAATATGATTTCAATATGTGGAGCTAGAAAATGAAGGTCATTCTAATGTAATTTAGATGTGTTTGGGCATTAAAAGATAGTTGGCCCGCTGATTTACTCCCTGCAAAGAAAATTGAACGTGAAGAAGTTGCTTGAAGCACTATTTTCTTGTACATATCCGAAAATATGATAAGAACTAGGTGAAACAAAATATGTTTCTCAATTGTGGACTAAACTTCATGCTAAATATGTAACTAAAACTACTCCAAATTAATATTACCTCTTAAAGCAATTCTTTTCTTTTAAAATGGATCTCTTAGTTGATTTGGATGAAAACTTGAAAAGATTTACAAAACTTACCGAAGACTTGGCCATCTGTGATGAAAAACATTCAAAAGATCAAATGGCTGTAGTCCTGTTAAACTCCATTAGTGATGTGATAAATTTGAAATTGAAGATATCAAACAGAAACTTAAATCTGAGTTTGATATGAATGATCTTCGTTCTGCCAAAAAGATCCTTGATATGCAGATTTTGAGAAATAAAGAAAAAGATGTGTTATTTTTGAATCAACATGATTATGCGATTAAAATTCTGAAAAAGTTTTTAACATTTTTTATTGTAAATCTGCTAATCATTTTAAGCTTTCATCTAAATTTTGTCCCAAAACTGGTGAGAAATTTGATAGAATGTCTAAAATTTCTTATGCTAATGTGATTGGATTTGTTATGTATTTGATGGTATTTACTAGACCTGACATTGCTCATATCATTAGCATTCTTAGTAGATTTATAAGTAATCTTGGGGAAGAACATAGGATGCTTTAAAATGGCTTCTAAGATATCTGAAAGGTACTTCTGATTTTGTTCTTGTGTTTAAAATGAATAAAGAGGGGGAAACTTTAAAGGGTTTTACTAACTCTACTTTGCTGCAGATAAGGATAATAGAAAATCAACATCATCTTATTTCTTTACTTTGTGTGACACTATAATTAGTTGGAAATCTCAACTTCAGAAGCTTTGTACTCTACTGAAACAAAATATATTGCTGCTTCTAATGCATGTAAAAGAGGTATTTGGTTAAATGGTTTGTTGAAGGAACTAGGTTTTGTTGATAATAATGCAATCTTATTCTCTAATAACCAATGTGTCTAAAAATCTCATATTTCATGATATGACTAAATACAGACATTAAATATCATTTTATTAGAGAGATTATTTCAAAAGGAATTCTGAAAATTGGTGAGGTTGCTATCCAATTTAATCCTTTAGATATGGGAATAAAAATAACACCTTTGAACAAATTTCAAAACTATTTGAAGTTATTATGTGTTGATACTTTGTAATGCATGTACGGGTACTTAGAGCAATTGAAAAATGAAATTGCTCATATTGTTCTTGGCTGCATTTTTAGTCTTAAATTTCTGGTAGCAAAGTGGAGATTGTTGAGGCTCGAACCTGTGATCTATTATGTGCTCCCAAAATTTGGTGAAAGTCGCATTTACTAAAATGCAACTCTTCTAGTTGGGGCGTTTTTTACTGGAAGGTGACACTTGGCTTGCTTCTGGGCGTTGGATGATATTTTGGATGGTTCTATCATTTAACTTGGCTGCGTCTTTTCATTTGGCATACTCTGCATTTTTTGTTTTCGCCTTTTGAGAGAGAAAATTACCCTCTGATTAAGGTTCTTCATTTTGTTGCTTTACTCTACTCAAAAACCTCATTCGAGTCAATAAATCTTGTAATCTCAATGTTATACTTGAAATCTGAGTTATCTGTGTGAAGGAGTCTGAGTGAATTTTCTATTTAGCGTAACTTTAGATTAGGGTTTGGAGATTTGAGTGTTCTTGGTGAAATATGCCTTCGATCTTCAAAGTGATTGAAAGATAAGTCTTCGGCAAACTATATCTGTTATAATATTGAACGATCTTGTAATTTTTGTTGCCCATTTTAGGCTATCTAGTGCAATCGAGCATATATACAATTTATTAGATGCTCAACAAGGGATTAGGCATTAGAAGCGATCGTTGAACCTCTAGAGTTTCGGTCGGAAAATTCCTTGTGTTCGATCTTTTAATTTCTGCAAGTCTTACTTCCTGTTGATCTAAGATTATTTTGTATCTTGAGTTTAATATCGTGTTTATCTTGGCATTTTCAGTCATCATTTCTCATTTAATAATTTACAGGGATAATTAGCATTCCCAAGTCCGTTAGGCATCAGGCTGATTCGGGGAAAGAAAGAAAACAGGTGGAAATGCCAACTTATGAATTTAGACAAGTAAAAGGTGAGGAAGGGGATGCTTAATAGGTTGCAAGTGTTCTCTGTAGAGTATAGCAGTTGTTTCACATTTCTATTCTACTCCTTCCCTTTTCTAGAAACTGAATGCAGCTGTGTATTCAGTTTCTATATATATCACCATAATCATAAGTATATTGATATGGACTACAAGCCAGCAATAAAGTTCCAAACAAATTTGAGCAGTTGGAAATGCTGAACTTTAGGAAAATCAGAAACGAGGATCAGCAGGACAGAACACTTATTGACAGTGATGTAGATGCTGACCTTCAGATTCATGGAAATATTGCATTCACGAATGCCTCTGCGTCAAATGGTTGCAGATCTTCTACACCTTCACCAACACCAACGAACTTCACAGGAATGCCGAGCTCATCAACTACACTAACCTGCAAGAATTTTGGGAAAATAGCACATAACAGATATTGGAGAGTTAGAAATCATTATAAAGTGAATGAACTCAAAAAAAATATTTAAAAAATAAATAATAATTAAAAATTAAAAATGCTAAACATACCACGCAACCACCTCTGGCAGTACCGTCGAGTTTGGTCAATATCAAACCAGTCACTCCAACAACCTGGGATTGAATATTAAGCCCAAATAGCAGGCACAAGTTTATAGTGCAGTAGAGGAGGGGAAATAACTAACATAAATTTCACTTTAACAGACGTATTATGCTACTAGGATAAATGTTTCAGGATTAAGCACCATTTTTCATTTCCTGGTAGGGTGAGGTGTGTAAGCAACCCTCGAGTAAACAGGAATATGTTTAATCAACATTTCCGGTGTAAATGGACAAGGGTAGGAAATATTACATCATTAAATTCTCTGGCTTGTGGAAGCATGTTTAGACCAGTTGTCCCGTCCAACACTTGCAGGATTTCCTGCAAAAATTATAAGAGAAATCAAGAGTCACAACAAAGCAAAAAAAATTCCACAAGTTCTGAAGACAAGTAAATGGGGAAAAATAGTTCAATATATGGTTGTAATCTGGGCTGACCCCTGAACTTCTGAAGTTCCTTTAGTATTTCTGCAGTTCATTAATGAACATTATTTGATCCATTCTCTAGAACCTTGTGCAGTGTCATAGTTTAATATTAATTTTACACCCTTAAGAACAGTATCTATGTAACCCCTCCCCCTCCCCATAGTGAAGAAAAATCAAGAAAGGATGAGAAGCAGTTGATCTATAAAACAAAGTTTCGGACTCAAAACCCATTATATTAAACAACATTAGTGGATAATCATGTAGTACTAACATGAGATAGTTATATAAGAAATAAGGCTGAGAATGCTGACATTGGGTGCACCAGATACAGCTTTCCCAATAGCTTTCTTGCATTTAACCAGCTCTTCCATCAGGCTATAATTGGTATGCAAACCTGATTATCAAAAGAAATCTTAAGAAATCCCCAACGCCAACTGTAAAATGTAAAGATATATACATCTGTCAGACTTACGTCCGGATGTGTCGCAGAGGACAATATCAAAACCTTGTTCTTTCCCCTTTTTCACAGCCTGTGAAAGAACTACTCAGGGGAAATTTTAACATCGAGTGATAAGAGTATTGGGAACTTAAATCTCATTACCAGACCAATCAGATGTTTACCTGATGATGCTTTTGCATTCTCCTTTTCAGCTACAACAATCTCACAGTCGGTCCTTTCAGCCCATATCTCCAATTGATCACTTGCAGCTGCTCTAAAAGTATCTCCTGCCGCCAACAATACCTGGAAATATTCTGAAGTGTCAAATGGAAATGAGAACCAATACCCCCAGCAAAGCTAGGATTGTGTCTATGACTCAGCAAGATGTCTAATTATTGAGTGCACAGACCAGACACCGGAATCCGGTAATTATTGGAATTTTCAAGCTTTGGTGATCTCATATTACTTAAAAATGCATATCAACAATTAAATCAAGACTAGGTTCTCAACTACTCATAATGACAAAGAAACAAAATGAAAACACTTGCATACAAAAGGCACAGTCTCCAGAATTATCGTTACTCTTAATTTGAAAGCGAAGTTCAAAAAAATATCATGAAACGATATTCCAGATAAAGAGCTTCATTAAAGCAACTAAGGCACCTTACAAACTATTTTCATGATACAATTCCGTGATTTGAATGTCAAACAAATTTATTTATGAATCTCATTTAGTTTCAAAACTTACAGAAATCTGCCAATGTTACTGATGCAAATGAACATATAGAAGTCAAGATCGTATTAAAATCAAAGTAGACATAACCAAATAAAAAGAAGAACATAAACAAAAATTCAACCATCACCTCACCTTGGCACCTTCTTTCTTCAATCTATTGGCCAGCTTCCCTGCATAGAAATTTTTTGTCAGTTACTCTCGCGTTAGAATCTTCAGCATCCTGAGAAAAATGACTAAAGTTTTACACATGTTTTGCAAAAGAACTGCAAGAAAAAGAACTTACTAGCAATAGTACCATGACATGAGTTCCCCAAAGATATAAAAACAATATGCAATAGACATAAATGACACTGCAGTTGCTCTTCAATAATTTCAACTGCAAACCTTTCACCATACTATATTCATTGAATAACAAGTAGGTTTAATGAAATTTTCTCAAAGTGCTAACTGATAGCGACAAACCATGACCCACGAAGATGCTTAAATTTTGTACTTTTTTCTTTTTAACATAAAAATGCTTAATTATCGACAACTATATGAAACAGTTATAAATAGCCTTTCAGTTGCTTGTATATCATTGCATATGCAAATCCTTCACAAACAACATTTTTGAAGACATGGAATGCTTCACTGACCCCATCAACGCCTAGTTGATCTTACCAAGAGATGTAGTCTTCCCACCTCCATTGACACCAACAATCATGATAACAGCTGGCTTCCTAGTAAGACAGCCATTGTCAACAACTAACAGATCAAACGCTGGCAAGCCAAACAAGAGAAACAGAAATTTCTGATCTAATTCTAACCTGAAACCCAGTTGGAGATCTGTTTTAAGCTTTTTGCCGGTTAACAAATTCAATATACTCCTCTTTAAAGCATCCTATTACCATCGAGGCTATTTCAGGAAAATTGTATATCAAAGTATTTTAACATATATTAATAAGAAATACTTTGAGGACTCAATAGAGCTATTGCAAAGATAAACACATTAATATAATTACCTTGATCTCACTCCCAGATTTGAGCTTCCCAGAGTATATATCTTCCCGTAAACTCTCCACAATCTTTATGGTAATCCTCGGCCCAAAATCAGCCACTAACAATGCCTAAAATGATAGTGAATAAACAATACACATAAACCTCCATCACTTGCATACACTAGCATTTGTTCAAACCTATAAACAATTAATGAAAAAAACCCCCTCTAATTATAAATAGTTCTACATTCTACATAGATATCGTAAGATCCATAAGTTTACATAGGCCCTGTTTGTTTCTGATTTTAATCAAAGTCAAAGTCAAACAATCAATATTAACCACATCTTTCATGAGACCACAACTTTTCAACCACACATTTCAAAAACTTCTATCACAATCTACTAAAAATCTAATTTTAATCTCCACCAAACACCCATAAGTTATACACGTGTGTACTGTGATAAATAATCAGATACAAAAGTCCAAATGGAAGAGGTAAGATCAGATATCAAACTGTCAGTAGATACTAAATAAATAACAAGCCGTGGCCTAAACCTTTCAAGCCATTTTATATTTCTTAAGTAAAAATGATAAAAAAAAAATTCTTCGAGGAAATTGCACTGAAATTCTCCTTTTTAAGTTTTGGCTATTACTAAGCCAGTAAGCCATACAGGAAACTCAGACTCATTAGAGATACCTAGCTACCAAAAAGAATAGAACCCAATCCATGCCAAGCATCTTATTCTTCAAACAAAGAAAAGAAACATTTTTCCCACAAAAATTCCATTAAAATAGTATATTCATCCAGACACGCAAACAGTGGAATTAGCCTCTAGCGTGCAAATCAAAAAGAACAAAATCCCACCATCTAAACATCCACTTGAACTATTTTAAGCACTAATGCACAAGTGACCTAAGAAACAACCAAATAGAACAAAATTCAGAATCCAAAGCTTACGTTTAACCCTATTTACCTTGAATAAAGAAGAAATTTCAATTTGCTGGGAACTAAGGGAAATGGTATGGAATTTCTAGAAAAACTAGTTAATCGAAAGGAGAAGAGTAAAAACCTCTTCCAGACTATCTAGAACTCGATCAGTATCAGAAAGATTCCAATAAAGCAGAAGCTCGTCAATGACAGCTAAATTATCTCTAGTTTTGGAGAAACCGGAGAACACTTTTTCCACATCACTTTTGGCTTTCTCCTTGATTAACCTGCCCAGCTTAGTGAAAAAACCGGTCTGACCCGCCGAGCATTTAAACCGGGAGGTCCGGGTTGGGCATGTAAGCACCAAATTAGTTGGGAGATTGACGAGTGTGGTGGCGTAATTCGGTGGTGGAAATGGTTGTTTGGAGCGGAGCGGGAGGAGATGAGAAGACAGAGAAGAAGCCATTGATTTTGGTAGTTAATGATATGAGTGCATAGCTGGAATATATAATAGGGAAAATTGCAGCAGCGGTCCCTAATTGTTTTCGATTTTTGTTGACTTTATCCTAATCTTCAATTTGTACCATCAAAGGTCTCTAACCTTTCATAAATATGCATATGGAGTTCAAATGGATGGAAACACCGTTAGTTGATCGAAAAAATCAAAATTTGATCATTTTTTACCAAATTAAAAGGGCAAACTGGTACTTTGCATTTTCTATACATTAAATAAGTTTAAAAAATTAAATTAAATACAAAAAATAAAAAAATTGGGGGCATCATCATCTTTTACATGCCACCCCCACCAAATTAAAACGTCGACGGTGCCACCACACCGTCCAACATCAAAACCAAAAATGAACTTACTCCTCCAACGTCAAAATCAGAAATCAAATCAAACTCACTTTCACGTCCAACACAAACAATTGGAGGTTGCCCCTTGGTGTGGGTTTGAGCTAAAATTGAAGAAGCTGAAACCTCGTTTTGCGCGTGGAATTGTGTAGAATTTGAAGCCAAAATTGGAAAAATTTGTGATACAATTGGATCAATTGAGGGTATGCCTAAGCTTTGCGCAGTTTGATTTGGGTTGATTTCGACCTCAACCCCAAATCAAAACCAAATTAGTAACAAATCTAACTCTTAAACCAAACAAACCCAAACCAAATCGATTTTGTTTGGTTAGTCGGTTTGCATTTTTAGTCTAAATTGATTTTTTTTTTTAAAAAACATTGCCGCAGATCTAGAGTAACAATCATAGTGAGTTTCATCGAAATTGCAATATCAAATTTCAATAGAAAGCTGCACACAAGGTTCATGTTCAATTCATACGCTAAGCATTTAATAGACACTTTACCCATATTTAAAACAAATGTTGAAAACAAGTTAATGAGATAGCATTTACAACTTAGAGTGATGAAATTTATATATAGATCAGTTAAAAATGCAATTGGACTAAGCAGAACAACAATTCAAAAGAATCGAGAATTTGAAATTGGAAACAAATGACTGCTTGCAAATATCAAAAGATCTATAAATTAAAAATATTAATTCCATAACTCGATGCCTCTATAGAGATATGGACCATTTCAGACGAGTCAAAGGTAGTGCACCGAATTTAATTAAACGAGTTGGGTAGGGTCGGTTAACCGTCGGTTGGAGTCTTAATCCATAACCAACCCGACACGACGAGTAGCGGTTAAATATTAACCAAATCGAATTGATTTGCTATTTCAAACCAACACAAACCGACCCGAGTCGATTTGGTTTGACAGGTTTTTCGATTTTTTTGCCAACCTAAGTATGCTCATCATCGTTTGGTATTGTTGAGGGATTGTGGTTGCCAATTTGGTGGATAAAGAGCTCTAGATTCTTCAATTGGAAGAAGCAGAATTTTCTCAATTCGCGTGCGATTTATGGCAGAATTACAATCCAAATTGGGTCGATTGGGGCATCAATTAGAGAAACTATGAATTGAAAGAGACGGGATGTCTCGTTTTCTCTCGAGGTAAACATGTATCAACTGGAGTAGTTTTGGATGATGTCTCACTATGAATTGGAGCACCTAGGTGAGGTGAATTGACTTGCAGTGGTGCATGACCATGGGTGTCACAGGAGTCGCCGAATTTTGTTGTTGGCACGTGCGACTCCCCTGGTTTTAAGAGCTGATTTTGATCACCGTACGATGTTGTTTGTCCAATTGTTTGTGTGGGATAGTGTGGTGGCTGGTGGTTGACCATTGCGACGGCTTTGCTTTGATGAGAGATTGGTGGGTGGGGGTCTGGACGATGGTGATGCCCATTTTTATTTTATTTTTGATTTTTTAATTTAATTTTTAACTTATTTAATGTGAGAAAAATGCAAAGTACCATTTTGCCCTTTTTAATTTGGTCAAAATTAATCAAAATTTGAATTTTTTGTCAACTAACGGTTAAATGGGTGGTTTTCATTCAGTTGGACTTTCGGTGCATATTTTTGAAAATGTTAGGGACATTCGCTTGCACAAATTGAAGGTAAGAATAAAGTTTGTAAAAATCGAAAATGTTAGGAATCGTTGCTGTAATTTTCCCTAGATAATATTTGTAAGTACAATGTCATAGACACTTTTGCTTGATTTTAGTTAAGATTTCAATAGTGAAAATTGATTAAGTGCATGTTCAACAAGAATTAAAATTTAGATTTTAATTTAATCCCCCATTTGATGATCATAATTTTGAAAAAAAAAAAAAGGTTTTGAATAGAGAGTTTTGGAGAATGTGTGATTAGAAAGTAGATAAATTTTTTGGATTTATGTGCAAAATATTTTTATTGTGTAAATGTGTGATTGAAAATGAGTATAAGAATTAAAAAAAATATTGAAATAATGATTGTTTAATAGAGTTTAAGTTAAAATAAATAAATAATTTTAATAATGTATTTTTACGGGAACCACAATTTTTAATCATATATTTTATCATGTTTTATCAAAACAATTTTGCTATAAGTATATAAAAAATTTGACAGAATTCTTACATAAACCTACTTTTCAGTTTTTCATTGATTTTTGACACAATAAATAGAAAAAATGCATCATACAATTGCTGTCAACGCAACACATGTATCATTTATGTCAATAATTCCATATACCTATGAAATTATTCTTATCAAAATATGTTAAATTTTGATTTTAGCCCATATTTGACAATCATTATTTGTAGAAAATTGAGTTTTAAATGGTAATTTTTTTTGGAGAAAGTGTGATTAAAAATAGGGAAAAAATTTTAAATTTAGGTATAGAATATTTTATTGTGTAAATGTATGATTGAAAATGATCATGTAACACAAAGAGTTTTAAAACAACAGCACTTCTTTTGATCCAAGGTCAATTTTTATTTTTATTTTTTTGAAGTTTTGCTCTTTTT
>CAIGRN010007961.1:0-11936 GCA_903798345.1 Fraxinus anomala | reverse complement strand
TTGATATTTAATTCTAGTATCATACTTTGAAATTATATCTTGTGTATTGTATAGCTTTGAGACAAAGAGTCGAAAAAGTTTCAAAAACCAATTCACCCCCCTCTTGGTTAGTTATTCTTGGGTTATCAAATATTTCATCGGGAAACAAGAAATAGTGCCAACACAAAGGTTTTCCATTTAGGCCACTTCAAGGCACAACTATATGCAAGCAAACCAAGAACTAGCATTCTAATCAGTAGTTAAGGTCTTGAAGAGAAGCATACAAAGGTTTCTTGCTTTTGTTCTCTCTTAAAATATGTAACACAATAATGAAATCCATGATTTTGCCTCCAACCTGTGATTTGAGAAAAGGAAGATAATCAATAATCATCAGTAACATATTATCAAAACTCGCAAATCATGTAATATAACCACTCAAGTAAAAGATGTCTCTTTCTGAATGACAACAACGGGAGTCGTCACTATTGCCTGCGGCAAGAGGGGAGACAATTTTGACCAACTCCCACCGACAAAAAGCATCAATTATCGAGGTGTTTGACTTGATTCATCAACTTTTCAAAAATAATTTACCATCAACTTAATTTTCAAAAATATTAAAAAGAAAAAAAACAAACAAGTCTATGGACTGGGTAAAGCCTTGCTTTGAGGAGTTGAAACATGTTGTCCAAAAATTGATGTTCACTCAATAAAAGATTGACACATTATTTTAAATTAACTTATCTAACTTTTCTCACTGTACTTGTGCTTAAAATTAGGTGACACTTTAATGTAAAATGAAATATCAATTATTTATGGTAGACAACAAATTTTGAACTGCAGATCTCAACTCAGTTTTCGAAATAGGGTAGTGGCCTGCCAACCCAAATCGAGTAGATCATTGCCACAACTTATCCAAGAAGTCTCCAACTAGAGGTAATGTGTTGGAGCACTCGGCAAAAGATTAGAATAGCAATGCAGATCGAGTAAAGCGGCCCTAATGGTATCTTATCATGCACAGTGGACAAACTGAGGCTGCCAGCAATCTTGAATATTTTACTCCAACGTTAATCAAATAAAATAAGGAGAAAATTGAAGATTGTCTGGTAGTTTCGCTTCCTTAATTACGACAGAATGCATGTTCAAATCACCGAAAAGTAGATAATATTAAATCCAAATCTAGAAGATATACAGTATGATCTTCAATGACTCCACTAATAGACGGCACTCGACAGTACACTTCACAAATTACAACATAACATCAGAAGAATGATGATACAAAATGGCCACTACTTTAATTCATAGTGTACCTTGTATAAGGTCATTGACTCGAAAAAACACTTACATCGACTCAAGAAATAGAAACACAAAGTCGAAGAAATTGCTAAAAATATAACTAGAACTAGAAGAACCCATTCTTCCAAAACATAAGATATAAGCATTTAGCCTTGTTAAGTTCATTTTGGGAGTGGGGTATTGGCATCTCTCCACGTGAAATTGCCAAGAGCCTCCGTAGGAGTTTTAATCCCTGCCACTTCATTGACAGGAACAGCATCACAAATCTCTTTCAAATCGTCTTTGGTAAGTTTCACTTTCACGGAACCAATATTTTCATGGAGATTTTTTATTTTGGTCGTACCTACAAATATTAAAAGATTGATTGACATATTATCACTAAAATCAAAACAATTCATGGGATTAATATTGTAATATATATTTCAGTCATCATCTGTATCTCTCTGTTATAACAAATTGCCAAAGTACCATCAAACTACCATATTTAAAGTAAGCTTCTTATATGAATGGGCTTACCCGGAATAGGTACAACATCATCTCCTTGATGAAGAACCCATGAGATAGCAAGTTGAGCAGGAGTGCATCCATGCTTCTTAGCTAACTTTTCTATACGAAAATAAATGGCCTTGTTCTTATCAAAGTTCTCTCCAGTAAACCTTGGGTGATGTTCCTGATGGTAAGAAAATTAGGCAATGTTCAGCAAATACAAATTACTGAATTGAAGAAACTACAAAACCATCTTGGTTATAAAAGAAGAAACTACACGATGAAAATTAATAGATACAGATGCATACATACCAATGCACTATTTGGATGCACCTTTTCCACTACGGCCTTTCCAGCAAAAAACCCTCTGCCTATTGGACTATATGGAACTATTCCGATTCCAAGTTCCCTAATCATCCATTCCAAGAAGAAAAAGAAAATAGATCCTATATGAGAACATGACTATTGAACAAGGAGTATAAACAATAAGAAGAAAAACTATACACGCCTGAAGCATAATAGTGGACAGAAGATGGAAGGAGGAAAAATAGAAGATGAATTGGAAAATTGCAACATTGATTGAAAGAAGGAAAAATACTTCTTATATGCAAAAATGTTTAAAACACTAAGTGTGACAAGAGTTTAACCCAATAATAAAGACAGTTCATAACAAGAAGACACGTACACAAACATGAACTATTATACTAGAAAATAAGAGCTAAACATTGCCATGTTAATCCTAGAAGGAAAATGACATCACGTACTAACTCTACGTTCTAAAAAATCCAATTTAAATTCAAGCATCTACTTTTAAGTTCCCACATAAATTGTAATTTGTCAAATTATATACTGAGAATGTAATATTTTAAACAATTGAAACCATAATAGAAATAGTCGAGAATTTGGGAAAACCTGCAAACTGGAATTATATCTTCTTCGATGTCACGAGTCCAAAGAGAATATTCTATTTGTAGAGCACTGATGGGATGAACTGCATGAGCCCTCCTTATTGTGTCCGGGCTAGCTTCAGATAACCCAATATATCTTATTTTACCTTCATTGACAAGCTTTTTAAGTTCTCCCATCTGCAACAAAAAAAAGGGGGAATTTATCAACACGAGGTAACATGTGAGTAAATTCGAGAGTGTGCTAAGAAAAATAAATACAAGAGAAAATGAAGTTCATGGCCATTAATCAAAATGGCTGTATACGACCAAATAAAAGCATATAAAAAAAACTCACTGTCTCTTCAATAGGCACAGTCGTATCAATTCGATGTATGTAGTAGAGATCAATATAATCCACACCAAGACGCTTCAGACTATCCTCACAGCAAGAACGGACATATTCAGGTGAACCTTTCACTATAATTTCAGTAGGAGTAATTCCTGCTACTCCAAACTTTGTAGCTAACTCAATCTTTTCTCNTGTCTCTTCAATAGGCACAGTCGTATCAATTCGATGTATGTAGTAGAGATCAATATAATCCACACCAAGACGCTTCAGACTATCCTCACAGCAAGAACGGACATATTCAGGTGAACCTTTCACTATAATTTCAGTAGGAGTAATTCCTGCTACTCCAAACTTTGTAGCTAACTCAATCTTTTCTCCAGGTAACTGCTTTAGTGCCTGAAGCATTGGAATGTCTTCCATAAGAACACTCAAAGATGACCAACAAAATGCTTATATGTTATAGTTATTAGTTTCAGAATCAATAGTCATCTATTGGTCTATTAAAGCAAAGATTTAGTTAAAAATAACTTCAGGAACAATCAAAAAACCAATTTATATTAAAACTTTTTAATATTGTATTCCTATGTAAATTTTTGTAGATCTTATAGATACAATAGCTGCACTTTTATCAATCATACTTCATGGCCTTTGTACGAAAATTTTATCAAATTCATAAGTTGGATGATAATTTACCTAATTGAGCAAGAAGTTTTGAGCAGGTGGATATTCAAGAAAGATGTCTGACTATAATTTTTTTTTTATCCTTAAATTTCTTCTCTGATTGCCATTATTATCAAGGTGTTAAATAAGCAAATGGAAGAACTGATTTTATACATGAGAAACCAATATTCACTAACCTATTCAAACAAATCAAACCCAAAGTTGTAGTTCCATTAACATCAAATTATCTGAGCGATACCATGCTTACATAAGTGCAGACATGCTAAAATGTATTACACCTCAGACTATGCAACAAGCCCAAAATACTACTCGTGCAGTTGGCCTCATGGGTCACAGCTTATGGGCTAGAGCAACTTTCCAGGACATTAATGCACAAGTCCAAACATAAAGATTGTGTGTTTCGGCAAAAGAAACTCACAATTTCAGGGGATGAATATTAATCAGCTATTCCCATCATCTTATAATGACTAAAAAAGAAAAAGTATCTTGCCAGCATATAGTGTGCTGCTATAATCTAGAGCAAGTATCTGAGAAATTACCTTTCCCACCAAGTATTCATTAGCATAGTTCACACCATAAAGATTAGATGTGTCAAAAAACGTAACGCCTTTACTAAATGCCTCTTTGATTACCGCAATTCCTTCCTCGTCAGGAACAGGATTATTGTAGTTACCTGAAAGCCCCATACAACCATAACCTAACTTTGATACCTGCAAGAAAAAATAAGATATATCATTGGATTTGGAGTTCAAACCGTGACAAATTGAACCGAATCTGAAGCTGAATTTTAAGAAAAGAAGAATACATACCTCAAGCCCTTGGGTTCCGAGTTTCACTCGCGGCATTTCAATTTGTTCAGCCATTGCTAACTTTCTTCTCGCTTTTCAGATGAGACCGCTCTTCTTCCACTGATTTATAAAGATCCCACTTCATCTATAATTGGAAAGCTATCATGATCAGTCTCCACGTCAGTGCTTACGCATGGTTCTGAACCCAAGTGGCCACAGTTTTAAAAGTTTAGGGATATGAGTGCAATAAAAGGTAGATTAAGGGACTATAGAAGATAATATAAAATATTAGGACACGTGCTAAGCATGGCCATAGAGAACACTGACCCTCTATAATGTAACCTCTTTATCATTTTATTAAAATATTATTATAAATTTGTGAATCAAATAAATCAAGACCGGACGTCTCTACTCTACTCTTCTCTTTACTTTATTTTTTTCTTTTTCTTCTTTATTTTTTTCTCTTTGATGGTCGCTTATATTATACTTGTCAAATCAGCAAATGATTTTGGGGTGGGCTAAAATTTAAATTTTTTAAATAAACTCATACTACAAAAGATCGAGTTTAAGAGACTACACATTATAATTCTGATAAACAGCATCTGACACTCAATGAAGTACAAGTGTATATTCTCACTCTAAGATGTCTGATTATACATTCGTACTTTTTCTTGCGAAATAAAAATCGACGCTCACCTTAGAAAATATAAACCGATAGAAGCACGATAAACGTAAGCAAATGATATATATCTATCAATCAAAAGCTAAAAAAATACTCAAAAATTTTACTACCATTTGTTTCAAACAATTGAAAGTTTTGACCAAAAAGACAACTGAAAATACGTCATTATATGTCATCATTTTCAAAATATTATCTAATGTGGACATTAATGTTTTATACCAACACATTCTACCATGAGTGAAGAATCCATCCAAAGTAAAAAAAACGACAAGAAATTTGGAGGGTAAAAAAATTTGATTTTCACATCCATTTTTTATTCAACTTCTACATATAATCTTATTAATTATAAACAAATAAGTTCTCATAAATATTTTTTTATTGTAAGATTAAATATAAAGTAAATTATTTATTTTGATAGTAACATCAATATCATTGTCAAAATAAGTAAGTTTCTTTCTTATAAGCATGAATAAGTTATATATGAAAATATTTTCAAAGCTAAAAGATTTAATTACTTTAAGCTTAACCAAACATTTAATAGAAAAATAAGCAATTTATTTTAGCTCTAATCAATACAATTTTATTTATTATAAAAGTTTATATATAATTATAAGTAAAATATGCATTAAATAAAAATCTAATTTGGTAATAAAATTTTTCATATTTTATTAATATCATGAATGAATATTTGGATAATTGAGCTTAGGCTGTGACTCAATATGAACCTGAACTAATATATATATACATACATATATATATATATATAGCCCCCTGCTAGATCCGCCAACATATATATGCAAAATCAAAATTTACTGTATGTGTCTACCTTCTCTTTTATGATCACACATATGAAGGACATGTTTGGGCTCCATTTTATCAAGAAAATACATTTTGAAATAGTAAAAAATTGAAGAATATGTGGATAAAAATAAAAAAAAAGTTTTGAATTTGCTTGTAAAATTATTTTATATAAGAATGTGCGATAAAAATGAATTTTGATAAAATGAATTTTAAGAATAATAGGACTCAAACAAGTGAATAATGAGTAATTGGTACATGCAAAACTAACATCCGATGGTGTCTGTATCTCCCTCTATCTCTTTTCAACTTTTTCCTTTCAAATGAAATCTCGTGTCTCCTCGAACTAATAGTTCCCTAATGGAGTCGAATAGAAATCACACGTAAAGTTGTCGTCACCATTGAGAGGTGTCATTTGTTTAAGTTCCGTGATGATCAAACGTCATTGTTTTACGAACAGCCAATAGAAGGGCACCACATGACTAGTGGCCAGGGCCCACTGGCTATGTAGAAGTAATATCTGTATTTAAATTGAGACAAATAGTAGAAACATGACGATTTTTTCTTTCTCACCTAATATTATTTTGTTTATCATTACATACATGTGTAGGAACATCAAAGAATTGAGACAAAATATTTATAGAATAATTTGTACGCACAACCTAAGATAACGTGTCTCCGCTTCTCTAATTTTCTTTTCTTCTATTATATTTTTTAATTTTTTTCGGCTCAATTAGTTACTAAAATCATCATTATTTGAGATGAAAATACGAATTAAAATTAAAAAATAATATGTTTTCATCTTCAATTTATGGAAAAATTGTATCGTGGCGGGACTTGCTGGTCCTAATAGCTTTCGAAGATTAAGGGTTTATTTGATGGAAATTTTTTGATAATAGATTTTAAGAAAATTGTTTTTTTTTTTAAATAGAGAATTTATGAATTCAAGTGAAAAATTATTTTATCGTGAACAATTGAAAATGATTTTTAAAAAAAATGAGTTTCTATTAATATGTACCAATTAAGAACTAAAGCATTCAAATGCGAAATATCAAATTTAGCTGCCTATTGAAATCGTGAAGTAAAACATAGAGGCCATGTAAGGAATTAACAAGGTTTTAAAAAGTGAAAAGTGCAAGATTTAAACGTGAAGTGTGAGGAAAATTCATACACAACGAAATTGACATACAACCTTATTTTGATGGCCTAAATATGGGTTTAGATGTCGAAAAGTGTATGCCTTTTTATTTAATTTAATTTTTACTATCGAAATGTCTTATTATATTTATATTTCGTCTAAACTCATAAAATTTGATATTTGACTTTAACACCTTATCACACCTCACATTGCAGATTTGAGAATCGACTTACATTTTTCTTCATTTGGTGTCATTTTCCTTTAATTTATTTACTGCACTGTTTTCATACGAAGGAAATTGAACATAGCTGATGGTCTAAATTAGTATTATCAAATCTTGGTGGGTGTATAATTGATGAAAATTAACAAGTTCAAGGGTTTTGAATTTGCCCGCACAATCTCTTCCTCCCCTATATATTATATATAGAGATAGAGCCGGGTATACTGGACTGGGTGGGTTGAGTTCTACGACTAACATTTAGCGTGTAATTTGACACAAGTGAAGCTTGGTTAAGTTTAAATATGACCATGATTTGAATTAAGATTACCATGATGCTGTATCTGACTATCCACGTGCTAGAGCCACCATTCACCTTGGCTCAGAGACATTCTATGTTCAGGCAATCGACGGGGTTCTTTCTGAGCAACTGGTTTCAGGGAAGGAGCAGAGCTTGAGCAAGCTTAAGGACTTCATGACAAAACATAATATTCCAACTGAAGTTCCTGATGAACCTGAAGAGGTCTCTACAGAAGAAGACAACGAAAATATCTGCATGAAAATATCTGCAAAGCCTCCAATGAAAAAAATTGAAGAATGGATAATAAATGTTTTCTCATAGTAGGTACAAATTTGCAGCACATGTTTCAGTAATTTTCTTTTGGGAGTATTATAATTAACTGGGATGTAACCTTAAGCTGCTTCTCTTTGATATTTTCCTTTCAATGAAATAGAATATCGATTTTTAATGAATAAAGAGATATTTTTGGAAAAAAAATTGTTGAATGGCGTATTTTTAGGCTTTTTGGAGAAAAGTATGATAGTTTTAGCCCCTGTATAAGTCCCATATTTTGAGAATATAGTAAAAAGTGATTTTTAATGTGTAGTTAACAGTACGATTTTTTTTTGATTTACGTACAAAATTATTTTATCGGAAGAATGACATATAAAGAATAGGGTTCGAGCGTGGGCTTAATTAGGGGTATTAAATGGTGTGAGTCAAGCGCGAGCCACCTTGCCTCTAGAAACCTAGGCTCAACTTACCTTCCTCTGTGAGTGCATCCTGATAAAGAAAGGAATAAAAATAGTACTCTAACAAGTAGCATCCCATAGAAATGCAAATACTATAGAATATTGTGGCGCAATGCCGCAAAGTCCAACACAAACATTTGACTATCGACCTTTATTAGAACGTGCTATGAAAATTGTTTGCCAGCATCCAATATACTTTATGTAACTCTAAGCTCTAATTGTTGAACACTTCAAAAAGTCGAAGTCTAGTAATTAACTATCCTTTCGAGAGAATCAATCGAACTTCATTTATATTAAATTCTCAAACTATTTGAGTTTTTAAGTTTGGCCTAGAATTTAAATGTACAATCAATTCTTTCGTTAAGCTCGATTATTATCACCAATGATCACTGCAAAATAGAATTCTATTTTCATGTAAATGTGTTTGGGAGTCGTGATCTTGTAAAACATACACATTCTCAATTTCCTTGCATTTTTCATTGTCCTCTTCCCACGTAACATACAAATTTCAATCTAAGATTTTCCCACTGAACACAATTAATTTGTAGTCTATGATAAGTCGTAGTGGAAACTGGAAATATATACTAAAAAAGGAATATGCTACTTGTACATAATTTTATGGACACAAGTATGTACACAAATCCACTAAGAAATCCACATTTTCCAAACATCGTAGTTATCATATGTAAATTGTATTTGAGACTTTTATACGAAGTTCAAACTTGATATGTAGTGACAATGTACTTCGGGTATAGATATATGTAAATGAAAATCGAATATATACAATTATATTCAAGTCATCGTACGTAATATATGGAAACAATTTTACCCTATAAATTCAGTTATCACGACTTCCAAGTAAGATCAAAAGTTACCCTAACTTCGATAGTATGAGAATGTGAAGTGAGTGAAAGATTCGGTAGCTTGAAAAAAGAAACCAACAAATCCAATACAAATCATTCTTATCATTCCAATTTTTACATTTGACCATCCGAATCGATCTTTTTTTTTTCTTTGCATGAAATATCCTTACCGTCCATTACTTTCTGTCTATTTATTTAAAGATTATGATAAATTTGTCGTTTACAGGCTTTAGTATGGGAAATTAATAGTAAGAAATGTTTTGCTCAAAGAAAGATTGATTTGAGAGTTCAAATGTCAATTATAACTATGAAAATATTTAAAAAATAAAAACAAATGTTAAGAACGTTTTGCTCTAATCATCTTTACTAAAAAGATAATTTATTTTTACTCGAATTCATTTCTAATTATACGTTTTTTCTGATAAAATAATTTTATACATAAACCTAAATATTTCCTACTCTTTAACCATAATTTTTCAAAAATTCACTTTTCATAAAATTTATTTTTTTAAAAATTCTACCAAATAAACTCTTATGAAATTGATTATTGATTTTAATCTAAAATCACTATGCTTAATTTGTTGTTCTTCTCATTGGTATTAAATAATTAAAGGAAAAAAAATAGGTAGCCTGAGCTACCTTCTCTCTCCTTTACATTTGAAGAAAATTCAGACAATTTCAGCGTCATTTGGAGAAATTTTGTGATTTTTTTTACCATTCTCAAATCAAATCAGCTCACACCAAATCACTATAATCCAGGAAAAATTATAGTAAAGGTTATTTCTTTTACGAGTTTAAGGTAGAGAGAAGAAAACCCAGAGAGATGGATAGAGCGTTCTCTGTGGATGAGATGGCGGACCAGTTCTGGTCGCCGCAGCCGCCGTCGATTCGGCTGGATTTGGAAGAGAAGGATGAGGAGGAGCACTCGTCGTCCTCCGCCACTGCTGCATCGTCCTCGTCGAAGGCGACGAAGATGAACCGGAGCTCATCAGAATGGGCATTTCAGCGCTTCCTACAGGAAGCCGCCGCATCTGATCATTCCCCTGCATCATCTATGCATCCCCAAAACGCCGACTTTGTGGAAATCGAAGACAATAGTCAGCTTCAGCATCGGAAGATGGTGGCGGCGGCGGTGGCTGCGGGCTCTTTACATCCTGCTATTCCGGTGAATTCTGATGAGTACCAGGCCTTCCTTAAAAGCCGACTCGAGTTGGCTTGTGCAGCCGTCGCGTTTAGCCGGGTATTTCTTTCTATTTTTATTATGCAATTCTTCAATTTCCGATTTTCTTACCCAAAAAACAGAACTGTGGAGTTTTCTATGTGATTTTTGGAATTAGTTTGAGCTGATCTGAGAATTTTGTAGTTTGTACATTGTGCCTTATTAGTTTTATCTTCCCAATTTTATATTGGTTTTCTTTTTGCTTCATATATTTTCACTTTCTCTATACTAAAACATGTATGTGAGTAAACTGTGCATTGTGAATTGATCTATGCAGGCAGCTAATGTAAAGGATCAAGATTCAGAATGGAATTAAACTTATAGTAGACGTTCTTGGTTCGTTGGATGGTGTCGATGGGAGTAAGAAGTATCTTGAAACTAATGGCGGTGAAAGCTCTTTTGTAGAGAATGCAGGAGGCTTAAATATTGCCTGTGTTCTAGATATCATGGGTCAAGATTATAAAGAAGGTAGGGATGGTCAAGTAGTGAAAAAACAGGAGCATAGTTTTTGAGCTTTCTCAATGCTATGCAGAGGTTGATAGGGTGTTGGAGTTGGAGATGAGTTGCAAGTGTATAGCAAAAGAGAGAAAAGTTGAGTGGTGATGTATTACATTTTAATATTCAAGTGTATGGATTCAAAAATTTGTAAATGAAATTATCAATTTTTATGCAATTTCAAAATCTGTTCACAAGAAGTATTTTCAATTTTGCCATTCAATTTACATAAATTGCTATAAACAAAACCATAAAAAAAAAAAAAAAAAAATGAAATTATCAATTTTTATGTAATTTTCAAATTTGTTCGAAAGGAGTATTTTCAATTTTACCGGTCAATTTACATAATAAAAAATAAAATAAAATAAAAAACTGTAATATGACCTACGACAACATTTTTTAAACGTTGCGAAAGGGGTCTTTGGCAACACCTTGATTTGCAACACACGTCCAAACGCTGCAAAAGGTCTATGGCAACGTTTCTGTTTTTGTTGTAGTGTGGTGTTAAGAATTCATTCATCATTATGGAAGTTCATAAATAGGTTAATCTCATCAAACTCGAAATTTAGAAGCATACAAACCTCACCAAGCTCGTTTTGGGTGCCTCTACATTCACCTTACCTTGATTTTTTCTTCTCTGTTTGTTTTTCTCCTTATAACAATCACTGATGAAGTGTCCTACTTGTCCACAACCATAACACTTCCTTTCCATGTGACTTAGACATACTTCTACCATTCTTCTTGCTACCACTATTTTGCCCACTTCCACCTTCACGAGACTGAGATGTACCTCTCATTAGGTGAATCTCTCCACTTTGTTTTTTTTTTTTTCTGAATTCTTTTAATTTTATCTCCCTCTCCTTACTCTTTAGGAAATCAATGATAACATAGGGTGTAAGTGTCTCTCTCCTATATTTGATTATGTTCTTGACCGACGCCGAACAGAATAGTGATTATTCTGCAAGCAAGTGTTACCAAGAAATTCACAGGGAAGAACACAAGATTAACGTCGAAAAAATACAGAGAAAA
>CAIGRN010007959.1:0-11140 GCA_903798345.1 Fraxinus anomala | reverse complement strand
AAACTCATATTAAATTTGATAGATTCGGTTAAGGTCGCGATAATAAAACTCAAGTTAAATCAATCCTCGTGGGAACGATACTCGAAATTCTAGGATTTCCACTTTATTACTTGTCAACGAACCGTGCACTTGCGGTGAATTAAATTCGAAACATATTTTCGTGAACATACTGCTCGCAACAACAAAGACCAAGAAACAGAACAGACCCGCTAGTTTGCTCAACAAATCTGTCATGAAACAGTTTTCCCATATGTCCAAGGCTGTTTCAAACCAGGTATCTAATCTTCTATATGGTATTATTTTGTTGTTGCGTTTATTTGACTTCCTTATTTGCTACTATGTTCTAGTTCATCAACTAGTTTAATTCTTGTTCATTATAAACACACAAGTCCGTATTTTATGGATGAAGTTTCGTTTTCCATATGGAAGCACTGAACGATAAAGGAGTTTATCGTGTTCGACTTTCAGTTGAGAATAGTCTTGTTATCTGGTTATATGAAACAGAAATGTCATTTTCGCTAAGTTGGAATCAAATTCCGGAGATGAACGTGCTTCCTGGCATGGTTTTGATTTTTGAATGTAACAATCTATGTTATATTATTGTAGATTATTAGACTCGTTTCTGTTATTCATTTTTGGGGGAGAAAACAAATCATGTTTTTGTTGTTTCATTCTAGTAACTGTACCTTTGTTGAGTGCAGGTTGCCGATAATTATTACAGTCCACAGATCTGGTGAAGAAGCCAGACCTTGCAAGATTGAGTGTTGTGAACAGGAGCAGTAGGGTTGCCGAGTCTGGTGTCAAGAAGAGGAATATAACATTCTTCAACCAAATAATCGGCAAAACGAGATTTTCATTTGTAAGCAATATATGTTTTTATTGTAGTCCAAGAATAACAATATAACAGGCTCAAAAAAGAGTAGCATATTACATTCTTCTAACAAAAGACTGGCAACTCGAGATAGTGAGCATACATTTCTGTGAGTTCAATGCGATCCTGATCATGTCCAATTTGATGTACCAAGATGCCAACAAAATTGAGCCAGAGGCCACATTTTTTACAATCCAAGAATGCCAAATTACTCTTCAACTGAAAACCTGGCAAACCAAGATTTGTCATATGCTAGCATATTTTACACCATGGACAGAGCTTCGTCAAAATGATATATAACATAAGAAGCACCACCATTTTATCCATACAGATGAAAGTTAACGTTTGCACAGATTATCTTCAACTCAAGACTGAATATCAGAGTCGGTTTCCCTTATGACTCGTACAGACAGTGTATCTCTCACCTTATGCGTGCTTTTTCATTGGGCTGAGAATCTTTTCATCGCCTGATATACTCCTCAAGAGTTGCTTAGAACACATCTCCGCTGCCTGAGTCGCATTTTTCACTCGTGCAGCTCTTACCCAAGCAGGCTCCTATTTTGTCAAAAAATAAAAGAATAAAAATAAAGCATACAGTTCATCTCCCCCTAGTTGGCACAGTTGACAATTTTTTATCAATAGTAAATAACATAAAAAGAATTTCAACATATCATACCTCGGGGACAATTCTAGAGAATCCAAATTTAATGAACAAAAGCATGTGTTCCATTATGAGAATGGCTCCAAGACCAGGCGATATTTTCCATTTTCCGTCCTGATCATACAAGCACACTAGAAGGATGGAATTCGTGCAAATTGACATCACTATCAGGAACTGAAATTGAAGACACGGGACAGATTTTAAAAAATGGGGGGAGTATAAAAGTAAAGAGAATAAATCTGATTAATGCTGGTGTGGTCCAGGCATAGAGAGATTATTGTAGACTAAATTTAAATGAATAAATGTGTTCCCTTTCTAACAATTAATCTTTTCAATGAGATGATTTAATGTTATATGGCCCTCTGTTCTCATCTCTCCACTCATTTATAAAGATTGTACATGTGCGAGATCATTGATAATTAAAAAAAAAAATTGAATTCGATTTGCATGCAAGGGGCAGTGATGAAATCTAAATTTAAATAAATAAATATGGTCCTCTTTAATGTCTTGAGCTTTTAGATTATCCCTCTTTTAAAAGCTTGAGCTTGTAGAAGAAGTGGTTTAACAATTACTACCTGAAATATATTCAACCAAGCTCCAATGGTCGCATCAGCACGAGGCGTAGGCCGTCTCATCATGGCTAGTAGTTTTAGCGCATCTGTTCTCATCTCAGTCAGGTTATTCTGCTCAAGTCAAGCATGCAAGCCGTTATTAGTTTGATACAAAGAAAGAGATCTCCCGTCTCCCACTTTGTTTTAAGGAAAGAACGAAAAAGTCCACAGTACCAGTGTGGCAAAGGCAAAGGCGAGTGGGAATGCACAAGCAAACATCATGATCATCCCAAATTGCAATACTAACTCCAGAAAATCTGCTAGCAGTTATAGATTTTTAAATCTCTGAAGAAATAGAAATGATTAAGATGTTCATTTCGTGTCCACCTTAAAATGAAACAAATAAAGTAGAATCAATGCAATATATTACTTCATTGAAGCACTTGTCCAAGAGGTTAGGGGCCCATTTCGCGGGGGGTTTGAAAAGTCAAAAACTCTTTCTGAGACTAAATGTCTTCTAGCCTATATCGATAACTTCCTAGGAGTGCTTTGTCTGCTTGTAAGAGCTTTCCACAAAAAGCAAAAGCCCTGCCAAGCGAGTCCTTAATAGGTTAGGACGGTAATTGTATTATAATTGAAAAGGTTTTTCCAGTTTTTATTACAGCATTGATTCTGCATACAACACACTAAACTGTAGTAGTATAGACTAAATTTTAAATATATCCTTCACAGTTTAGATGTGGGTGATTCAACATGATATCATAGTATGCAAAAGACTTGGTTTAAGATTTGCCTCCATCTATTTATGAAAACTGCACATGTGAGGTGCGTGTTGAAGACAAAATTTAAACAAATAAATGTGAGTCTCTCCAATAGTTTAAGCGTTTAGATGGAATGGTTCAACACACATGCATACGACCTCAATGGTAAGGACCAATGATTCAACACGCATGCATACGACCTCAGTGGTAAGGACCACCACCTCAAATCAAATATTAAAAAGAATCAATCTTAATGAGTAGATGAGTTCTCTTCTCTTCCATTTTGTTGTCTTATTAAGATACATAAAATGCTATACATTACCATCAAAGAGTCCATCTTCAAGTTCATGGCCAATACTTGCAGTATAAGCAGGTTTTAGATATTCCTTCTCTACCCTAGGAAAGGACCGCGCCTTCCCTGTAGATGACCCTTGTTCACGCTTTTGCTTGTTCCTTCACAGGTAAGCAGTTTGTTCTTCTTCGT
The DNA here is from genome assembly GCA_903798345.1 of Fraxinus anomala. NCBI lineage: Eukaryota > Viridiplantae > Streptophyta > Magnoliopsida > Lamiales > Oleaceae > Fraxinus > Fraxinus anomala. Next base: position 7,812 of record CAIGRN010007959.1, on the reverse strand, counting down.
AAGGTAACCAGTGAAAGTAGTGTGTGATTTAAATTGCAGTCAAATGATAAAATTGATTAAAAAAATGCTTACCGAACAGCTCTAAATTTCTTGAAGCTATATGTCAAATATGGTATAGAATTCTCCATCAGATTTTCCAGCACCTTAGGCACAGTTCCAGCATAGGAATACGTAAGTACTAGAGTAAGATACAGATAGAGAAATGGCAAAAAGACCACTATATTTTTTCACCTCATATATAATTAGACGTTGTATTAATACTTGGCGAAGGGTCATCAAGTTGCGATGCAATAGAGCATGGTAGAATATTCCAATATATGTCTGCATAAAGTAAAGACCAAACACCTGGAGGAAGAAAAGATAAGTCTAAATGATTTAAAAAATACATTAAACGACAAGGAGAGATACAGATTTCATTTCTCCACCTTGTAGACCAAACTGCAAGCTCTGTACTCTACATTTTCATTATTTTCACATTTAACAAGCTTCACTGATATCTTTCCCCCCATTCTGGTGAAGTACTGAATTGCAAGGAGGTAAACTGCCGTCAGACAAAACCTGGAAAAACATGCATTTGAGAGGATGTCATAACGCCAAAATCATTTTCAATAAAGCACAAATAGAAAAGAGTTTCTTAATTTAACAACAGTTGTTTACACCATCAAAGAGAGAATTTCCAAAACCATAACCTACAAATGATTTCCTCATCTAAAAGCTTAAAACTAATAGATTGTGAAGAAAATAATTTTGGTATTTAATTATTTAAACCTTCAGTCCTGCCCCCTCACATGTAGGCCAAATTTATTTATTTATTTCCTTGCACCTATTCATGGAATTTTTCGTAAATGAGTGGCTGGAAGACAAACTCAAGATCATCAACCTTCTCTAATACCATATGAAATGAGATGTAAGTTGTTAGAAATGAGAGAACAATTACTTCCATTTATTTATTAGATACTTCTTTGTTTTAATCTCTCTTGAACTAGTTAAAGGTTATACATGCATGATCCAGTGAAGAACTGGAGGAGAGAAGTTGGATGCACTCATATAATGCAAGACTCTTTATAGTTATGTTCATCTAAATATGAATTTCACTATAATGAACAAATGCAGTCAGCATTTGAGTTTGCAAATTCCATATCATTCATTAAGAATCAAACACGACTGTAATGTACCATATACCATGTTTCATTGCATACTTTCAGAGAGAGATAAATTTGTCGTCATATTAAGTGGTAACATTCAGAAAAAATTTGTGGATAAATTGAAAATAACATTTTTACCCTCACTAATCTGATCAGATTAGACAAACCATTCAAAGCAAGGATGAAGACTCAATTAGGCAAACAGGAAATTCCACTCCCCTCCCCTCCCCTCCCCTCCCCATAAAAACCTATGTACGTGATTGAAATCTGAAGGTATTTTCAAGGCTCCTATGTATCATCCTTTCAGGCTTAACTACTTAATTTTCTCTTCTACAAGTGTGGAAAGTTATGTGAATTGAATATCTAGATGATTCTTCTCACCAACAAAATTGCATTTGTCTTTTGATTTCACAATAAATCTAGGGTCGTCTACAGAAATCCTTTTCCGCCATGCCATTTTGGAACCTGAACAATTGTAGGAAACAAAAAAATCTAGGCCCAATTATTCTACTACTTACATAAGGAGTTTCTTGTTTCCTTTTTCCCCGAGGGGTTGGGAGGATATATTTAAGAAAGAAACACGGAATTAATGAGATCAATTACTCACTTCAGGAAGTCGGACCCAATAACTTCATATAGATGAGCATAAGCCAATTCAAAAGGAAGCTGGAGACATATGATACTCAATATAATAATGGCATCATTTCTGAATCTCATCAACCATCTGAACCACTCTTCTCTTTGGAAGAATGCTTTCTCTTTCATATTATCGGTCCCTCTTTTCTTCATGAGTTCTGCAGGGGATTCTGATGAGCTCTGTTCCATTTGGAATAATTTATAATCAGATTCTGTACCCGCCGAATGATTTATATGCCACCTGTATCATCCAGACATGGTAACACAACAGGATGTGGAAACATGAGTGCAAAAAGATATTTGTAAAGAAATGCAATTCAAAGTATCCACATCAGAAGGGAACTGTTATAGCTGTTCAAAAACCAGATTGCACATACCTAGCTAAAAGAGCTGAATTTTTGCGTTTCCAGAATTGGAAAAACAACACAGCCCATGAAATCAGGCATATGAAGAAAACAGGGAGAACCAAAAGTTGTATTGACCTGGGGGGAACAAAAAGCAAAAGAAAGCATCCCTCAATAAGAGTAATTGAAAAGCACAAAATTTGACATAGATGTGCATGTCTGGTGTACACTATTTGATAGTACTTGTCGGTATAATAAGCAACATTTTAACTTCTTTTCTTATTTAAATCGTTGAGTATTATCTAATCCATCTTAATAGACATGCCAATAAAGACGAAGTTAAATATGGCCTACCCAAAATCAACCAACTGCAATGTAAGTCCTAATGCAGCTGGAAACAACAACCACCTCGTGTACTTTCCGAGGAAAGCAAAGTAGATGGCAATCTACAAGCACAACACATTCGCAGTTACTAAATGAGATGAATGTGGTATGAAGAAAATAAATATTAAGTAGCAGCTTATAATGAGTGGAGTGAAAGTACAGCTACCACCACCATTTGACATTTACCTTCACTCCGTAGTATAAATATATCTCATCAATTGGCTGTGTTGTAAAGTCCCACCAGTTCAGTGCCCAACTTCTTAGGAGCTTCTTCCGCTTGTTTTCATCTATAAAATATTCATCTTATTTTGCATGTCCATGACTGCTAATAAATTTGTCATATATAAGGAGGAGGAGGAGAAGAATACCATGCAATGGAAATACTTCTTTGACTATACTCTCTGATTCCAATTTCCGAAGAAGAGGTTCCCTCGGAACCCAGTCGACCTCTCTATGATCATATTTCAATTCTATAACTGACTTGCCTTTGTTCACCTGTGACATTTGGCCTTAACATCAGGTTCAAAGTGAGAATTTTGGTACAGAACAAATGCACGTGCTTGGAAGCATACAAATGGATATGTTAAGCCGTGTGAAAAGACATTTATATCCATTATGCGACAGCTGAGATGGTTTCCCTGTCTCACAATTCAGAAGAACATAATTGATGATCTGAATCCTATAACAATTGAACAAATACAAAAACAAAAGAAAAATTAGGGATTAAGCTATAATTCCATTCTCGAGACCAATTATGAACCAAAAAATAAACATAAATGTACGCATAGAAATACACGGATTTATAGCTGCTCACCCTCAACGTGAGAGCTATGACAAAGGAGTATTACAAAGTTTTCCTAACACCCATCTTATCACAGAAAATAGACCCCTGAGATTCCTTTACACAGTGTAGGAAGGTAGGAGACCTAATACATAGAAGTGAATGCCAAATATACCCTATATCAAAAAGTTTCATCACTTTGTTGTACAAAGAGATGAATTCCTAATTCTAGGTCGATCCACGAGGTAAATTGAGCAGTATAATTAGCCTCCACGTATCCAACAAAAACTCCAACCGTTAAAGCCTCTATCTTATCAATAGCTACTCCATCTATTGACCATGCCTTATTTAGAATCTGAAACTGACAAAATGAAAGAGAACGGGCTGTATATTCACCTTACATAGTTTGAACTCCCAGACCCAATCAATGAGCCTGCTTACTACTTGACATTCTTATTGTTGCAATCAAAAAATATAAATAAAAAATTTAAGCATAAGAACAATGCTAAACAGTGCACGAACAATATAAATAACTCACAATCCCGTATATTATGTGATTGTAGCAACAGAAACGCTCACACCAAGTGAACAAGGATCCATCAGGTTGCCTAACAAAGGCTTCTACCTCATCCCATTCAAATGGCAAGTCCATTCCTGAAACAAGCATAGGACATTCAGCGCTCAATTTATATGTAGTACTAGACAGAATACGAATAAACTTCTTTCTCTTTCTTCTACCAAACAAGTCATCGAGATTATTTAGGTCAATATGAACACAGACTACTGCGGAGGCACAATAAGCAAAAGACTAATGAATACTGCATGACTGCTACCTATATGAGTCCGTTTTTTGAATTGCAACTCAGCCGCGGCCTTCCCCATAATCTCCAATGGTGCTGACAACTGAAAATACAAAATGGTAAAACTAGCAATCAGAAAAATAAATAAATAAATAAAGTGATTTAATATTAAAAGCTTTTCTCTATTTGCAAAAGTCCGCACAACAGACAGAATTGAACTGTAAAATGAACATGATTTACCTAAGAAAAGATTAATGATTACCTGTTACTAATAACTTACAATTATTCTCACAAGATTAACAGTTGCATGAACCGAAAAATTTAATAAATTAGAAGATAACAGGTTAGACAAACTTGAAATCAGAATAGTCCAATTAATTCCCAATAAATTACATAAATCCAAATCAACAGCGAAGAGAGACCAAAAAAATTGGGCAAACCTTGATAAATTCATTTTGAAGGCCAATAACTCTTTCAACAATTAGTCCTCTTTTCTTGAACTGATCAACAAGAACATCGACACAATCAAGACTGCTGTCGTCCCCTTGCTTTTCACTTTTCTTTGGAACCACCACACAAATCTCAAACACAATTTCTTCTTCCCTCTCATTCCCACTCATTTTCAACCCTTCCACTATAAACCCAACAAAAAGAATCGATGAAAATCAATAAAATAAGCTACAACGCCACTAAAAACCAAAAGGGCCCTCTCTATTTAAAACCAAAAATAAACGCATAATTCATTCCAACAAAAATTGTGTAAACCAGGTTTTCTGTGTTCTTGTTATTAAAGCAAAGGAATAATAAATGAGAAAAGAGAGAAGAGGAGAGCGGACCTAGATAGAGACGAAGTACACAAAGCAGGTGTCTTTGTAAACGGAAACTAAGGGAGATGCGTACATTGAAATTGACACATAAGCATGGAGGACACGTGGTGCTGGCCGTGTTATTTTTGTCGAGTCGTTTTTGGGCTTTCCTAGAAATCATCGTTTTCTAGGCACAGGGCAGCATTGAATTCCGTGAAAGAGAAAGAATCAAAATGTATTTTCTTTTGATCCAATAGCTCCACTCGAGAGCATTATTTGCAATTTGCATTCTGAATATTCGTATGGCAAGTTGGAGATGATGAAAATGACTGAGCATTGTCGCAATGAGAATATTTTGAATGCATTGGTGGGAAGTTATTTTACAAGATCTTCGTGATCCTCCATTCATTTTATAGAGTCTTGAATTCTTATCAACAGATAGAAACATTCACAAAGTTAGTGATATCTTGATTAATAAAAAAGTTTCGAGCCCTTTACTCCTTTATTTTGAAAAAAAAAATTATAAATATTTTAATATCAAAATAAGGTTAATGAATGTTCACAATCAACAAAAATTTCGAAAAATGTTATTTTTTCAGTTTAACAATTTATAGCTTCTAAAACGATCCAAATATGTAGCATGGACACGGATTCTAACTTACCTCAATCAATTTTAGAAAAACCTTAAGAATTGTGCGTCCACCATTTGAGTCCTAGTTGTATTCGAGTCAATTTTTTTTTTAATATACACAAAAGTATGTTTGGCCAAGCTTAAAAAAAGTTTACTAGAGAGACTATGTTTTGCTTATTTTTATAAACTTTTTATAAATTCACACACCACGTTTTATTAACATATTTTGAAAGATGCACACGTAATATTCACTACTCATTTTTTTTCATTTATAATTAGAATTCTTTCACTTTCTAAACTTGCGTAAATTTTAGAATAGAGAATTATTTTATTGATCAAAGTTAGAAAGTAAATTATTTATTGTAAAAATTAATTTTAAAAAATAAAAAGTTTTGAATTTTAATTTCATTATCTTAGTCTCTGTTTGGAAAGAATTTACAAATAATTTAGTTTTAAAATAAATAAAATAAGTGATTGACGAGTAAAAAATATTTATAAATCTGAAAATATAATTTGAAAATAATTTATAAATTAGACAATAATCATAAAATAAAACATTATTTAAATTACAACGAAGAGAGCCGTTGGGAGTTCAATCCTTTTTAAGATTTTAATAAGACAAAAAAATATCTTTGACCGTTTGGATCCAACACTCAAATATAAAACCCGACCCAAAAAACCAATCATACAATAATACCAAGGAAATTTCATAAGAACCCTAATCCCATTCCTAAATTGTGTCTCTCCCCCGCTCAAAATCAATTCAACAATGGGAAACACTGAGAAATTGATGAATCAGATCATGGAACTGAAATTCACCATCAAAAGCCTCCAGCGCCAGGCCCGGAAATGCGAAAAGGACGAAAAATCCGAAAAATTGAAGGTCAAAAAAGCCATTGAGAAGGGCAATATGGACGGCGCCAGAATCTACGCCGAGAACGCCATCCGTAAGCGCAGCGAACAGATGAATTATCTCCGGCTGTCCTCCCGTCTTGATGCCGTGGTGTCGCGGCTCGACACGCAGGCTAAGATGACCACAATCACCAAGTCCATGGGAAATATCGTCAAATCACTCGAGTCGACCCTCGCAACTGGGAATTTGCAGAAGATGTCGGAAACTATGGATCAGTTTGAAAAGCAGTTTGTTAATATGGAGGTGCAGGCGGAGTTTATGGAGAGTTCGATGGCCGGAAGCACCTCACTGTCGACTCCTGAAGGGGAGGTTAATAGTCTTATGCAGCAGGTGGCGGATGATTATGGGCTCGAGGTGTCGGTCGGCCTCCCCCAGCCGGCCGCTCATGCTGTCTCGGTGAAGAACGGTGAGAAGGCGGAGGAGGATAACCTTTCTAGGCGTCTCGAAGAGCTCAAGGCCCGTGGATAGATTTTTTATATATTCAGGGATTTGGAGATGATGGATATATGGTGATTTGCTTTTACTAATTACTGCTATTAGTCTTATTTCTACCTAATATTGCGTTACGGCACGCATTTATGTTTAAATTTGACTGCATGTGTCTACTGACTGTATGCCCTAGTGTTTCATAATATTTCTACTGTTCTTGCACTTGTTGTGAATTTATATGTGTTGTTTATTAATAGAAGAATACTGCTGCATTTTAATTAATTGGGCGACTTGCCTTTTCCATTCCAATTAACTGCCATGCTCGATGACAAGAATATTTGGCACAATTGATAATTGCTGACTGAAGAAGACCTAGTGATTTCTATTATTAGTAAGTAGTTTTTTGGTAATTATGGGATCATTTGGGTTGGCTCCATAGTCATATTCAGGAATGCAAAAAAAGATTCATTATCTATAAGCTTGTTATGATTATGCATATGCGTTAAGTTTATTCCTTCATTTGTTAGGTGATTGTATTTTTAAGAAAACTGTTATGCTGAAGGTTATATGTATCTTCCTGAAAGTATTTAGCAACTTGGCCGATTTTTGGGGGACCAAAAATGCACTGGCTACCTCATACATGAGGAAGATTGGAAGATTGATGGATGAAGCATCCACAAGGGTAGTAACAAATGGATGACCCTCCCCCACGCCACCCCACCCCACACAACAAAAACCCAAAGTGTTTAGTTCAATTCTGCTCCCCACTACCTCTTCATGACCAAGTTAACCTTAGTCTCTCCATAGCCAACAATATTGACCCCCATCTTTAGGAATCCACTAGTGATTTTCACTGCCATGGTCAACGCCACCAATGAGTGAGAGTACCCAATAGAACAGGTTAGAAGAGGGAAAGATAGACCAAATTGACATAGCCTTTTGT
>CAIGRN010007944.1:0-24711 GCA_903798345.1 Fraxinus anomala | reverse complement strand
ATTTTTTCCTTTGATCAAATGACTAAGAACTTCTGTCTACCTACGATCACATAATCATGACAGATTATGTCTGGTCTTGAAAGCCATGTTCATAATCAGCTCACCCACCAAGGATTAACATTTTACCTTTGTGTGCTACTTCTATCAAACTGGAAGGCATGTTAAAGTCAAACGTAGTAAATGTATGCAAGTTAATTCCATATGTTTCCATTTTTCATACGATATCAATAGTTAATTCATGAAGGTAATATGGTAAGAAAAACAGCATGGCAGGTCAATCGCAAAATAACTTCTTAGGTCTCCAATCACATTATTAACACATACATCAGTACCATTGCGAATAAAATTTCAGGTACTCGTTACACTCAATACTAATTTGTCCTACAGATTTTAACATCTACTGTAACAATTCCTCTCTTGATAAAGATATCAAAATTGTAAAGATACCAAGTTTGCAGAATCCACATTTGTATTAGACAATGAGATGGTCATAATATAAATAGAAACAATTACCATATGCACACAAGCATCATGACATTTTCCTAACTAAGCCCTGGTCACACTGCCTCAAACTCAAAATAGTTACTGTAAGTCTTGTCCAACTACTTGAATCACCATAATGAAGATTTGTCGTAGTTCTTTAACATCATGATGTCTTGTCATACTCTTATTTAACATCATGAAGCCTTATATTAGTTTCTTTAAAAATGACAGTTACGGGAAAAATGAAAATGAGAAAAGCAGGGGAAAAATGCAGTTCAATCAATGAGTAACTCACAGTTGTTTGACCAAATCCCACAGAATTGCTGGTATTTAGCAATGATGGAGTGCTTGAGAATGGATTCCCACCAAAGCCAGTAGAAGGTGTACTAAATAAATTTGATTGACCAAACGCTGGGGTGGTTTGCCCAAAGGCTGAATTTGTCTGTCCAAAAGCAGAACTAGTCTGTCCAAGTGAAGGTACAGCCGACTGGAATGGTATGGAGGGCTGAGTGTTGCCAAAATTTAAGCCGGAGCCAAATGATGGGGTAGTTCCCTGTGCTGATGAAGAGCCAAAGATAGATGTTGATGATCCAAAAGCAGACGAGCTTGAGGAGCCGAACAGGGAGGGGGAGGTACTGGCTCCAAATGCTGGAGTCGAGCCAAAAATTGAGGATGATGACGAACCAAGAAGGTTAGATGTAGTCGACACTCCAAAAGGTGAAGAACTAAATGAAGGAGCAGACGGAGCTCCAAAACCAGAGCTGCCAAAGGCTGGAGTTTTTGAAGCAAATGGGTTGGAAGATGTTGAGGATGAAAAAGGATTTGCAGATGACTGACCAAATGCAGGAGTCGAAGAGGATCCAAAGCCAGAACTACCAAAGCCACCTGCACTTGTAGACTGACTGGCTGGAGCTGGCCCTCCTGGAATTCATAAAGCAGAAATATAATGTTTCATATGATTTAAAAAGTTGTTTAGGACCATAAGATTTTCACAAGTTCCAGTAAATAGAAACCTTTATCTCCCAACTGGTAGTCCTCCCACCTAAGTTCTTCATGGCTTTTATCTTTGTAGACGGGCATGGCTGAAATAGATTCAAGCTTACCAGCTGGCTGTGTACCACTACCACCATCTACCTCAGGTGTTGGGGTGTAAGTGGCTACCCTAGTCCCCCCACGTTGTTGCCCTCCAAAAGCAGACTGCCCAAAACCAGAGCTCCCAAAAGTCGGGGTTGTAGCTTGAGCTCCTGCATTTTGGATATGTGGAAACAGCAACAGCATATATATAGTATGAGATATTTTTAAAACTGACATCACTCAGAAATGATGGAGAATATATCACCCAAGGAATTTACTTAATCTAAAATCTTTATCCATTATGCACCATCAAATCACCTACCAAAAGGAGCAGCTTGAGCTCCAAAGGCTGATGCTGTAGATCCAAATGGGCTACTGCCAAATGCAGGACTAGACCCAAAGCCAAAATTGGGAGTACTAGCTGCACCAAAAGCAGGAGTGCTGGAAGCACCAAATGCTGGAGTGGTTGATCCAAAAACGGGAGAACTTGACACACCAAATCCACCGCCCGTGCCACCAAATGTTGAGCTTGTCGTAGAACCAAAAGCAGGCGTACTTGTAGCACCAAACGATGGTGCGCTCGTGGCACCAAATGCAGGAGTGCTTGATGAACCAAATGCAGGAGTGCTGGTGGCACTAAATGCAGGTTGACTTGGCGTTCCAAAAGGGGTAGATGAACCGAATAGATTGCTTCCAAATGCTGGTTGTGATTGTTGAAATGAGCTTCCAAATGGACTTGTTTGAGTAGTACTTGACCCGAATCCACCAAAAGCAGGCTTCTGCCCAAACACAGAAGAACCTGTGTTTTTTGAGATATTTAATAAGTAACACAATGACAACAATGAATATTATAAGGCGGTAGTAATTCACAACAATAACTGAAGAAAGAAACCAATAACAATGAGGAAAGAAAAATGGAAGTTTCAGGAGATGATCATTTGAGAAAGAAGGTTAGAATGATTCTCAAATACAAGCATTACTTAATGATAAAAAATTTCAGAAAAGCGATAGGATATCTAAAAAATAAGTCTGCAACTTCATTTAAGGAAAACTGCTAGAATGATACTCAGTTATATAAACTAAACAAACAATTCTTTATTCAGCAACAAACAAGTCCGTAAAGTAATGCCAAAAAGAAACTGCTCTCAGAACTCAAAGCAGCAGCGTAAGAAACAAAATCTATGTTAAACTAAACTTTAGCATAAAGTTGACAAACAGAAGTTATCAGGTAGAACTTCAGGCTCCAAGACTGCTTTGGTTTTCATTATTTGAATGTCACTCTTGCAGTGGAGTAGATTTATATCTATATTTTTCCTTTAAGCTATTATAACTACAATGCAAGATGTTGGCAAGTTGAGGTTCCTATGAAACTCCATCTGTATAGTTCATCCAAATTCTTACAGAATAAGCATCTAGATAACTACTGTTCATTTCCAACACTTGGAACACATTTTCTGATTCATATGCTTCGTCTTGTCAAACATGGAATTTGCTATACTCAGTCCAGTGCACCTTTATCTAGAGGGGATAAAGTGCAAGCATTGCCAGTATGGATCATCCTACTTTTCAAGCAGACAAAGTTCAATGCTAACTGCTGCATCTTTTTAAGGTTGCCACAAACATCCTTGATGCCATTGCCACTGGAAGGGTAATTAGCACATAACGTATTCACCTTTCATTATTATTGTGGAAATCATCATTGCCTTTCATTTTTTGGCATTTTTACCCTTATTTCCACCTTTCATCTATTTTCTCAATTAAAAAATGTGAAATAACGAATATACTCTTCTGTTTAAATAAAACAGAAAGAAAAAGAAAGAATTAATTGCAATCACAGTCCCAATTTTTTAAAAAAAGTGCAAACAAGTCACAAATAAATTATTAAAAGGGTAATTAGTGCATAACGTCCCTGCCCTTCACAATTATTCTAAAAAACGTCCATAATTTTTATTTTTTGGCATTTTCAGCTAACCATCATTTCTTCCATTTTCATCCAATGTTTCAATAAAAAGTTGTAAAATGAAGAATATACTTTCTATTTAAATAAAAAAAAGCTAAAGAACTAATTGCAATTATAGTCTCACATTTTACTTAAAAAGTGCAAACGAGTCCCAAATAAATTATTAAAAAATTAGAAATTAATTTTTAAAAAAAATGCAAACGAGTTCCAAATAAATTATTTAAAAATTAGAAATTATTTTTTTTTAAAATCAACCGATTCCCAATTAAATTTATTAAAACATTAATTTTTTAAAAACAAATTAAAAAGTGCAAACGAGTTCCAAATAAATTATTAAAAAAAAAAATTTCTTTAATTTTTTTATTTAAATAGAATGATATATTCATCATTTCACAGCTCTTTATTGAGAAATTAGATAAAAATTGATAGAAAGCGGTTTGCGTAATCAAATGTATAATTAAGGGTGAAAAATGCCAAAAAATAAAAGGTATGTACGTTTTTCGCAATAAATATTGAAAGGTATGAACGCTATGTGTTATTTACCATTTTAATAATTTATTTGGGACTCGTTTGCACTTTTTTAAAAAAATTGGGACTATGATTGCAATTAGTTTTATTCTTTTTCTTTTATTTAAATAGAAGGGTATATTCGTCATTTCACAATTTTTAATTGAAAAAATGGATGAAAATGACCTTTTTGCGCAATGAAAGGTGGAAATAATGGTGAAAAAGCCAAAAAATAAACGGTAAGGACGTTTTCCACAATAAGGTTCTGTTTGGAGGCAATTCTCATTAGGATTTTAATGAAAATTTGGACCATTGGAGCAAAATTTGTAGCATTACACAGTAAATTTGAGCAGCAATTATTGACCAAAATTTTAAAAATTACCTATTTACCCTTTTGACATTTAATTCATTCTGTTTGAATGAAAGGCATTTGTGGTAATTTAGCAAATATTGAGTCAAAAATTGTGACCGGAAGAGGAGACCTATATTTCCAAACGGTCCAAATTTTCATTAAAATTTTGTGATAATCACCTCCAAACAGGCGCTAATTGTGAAAGCTATGGATGTTATGTGCTAATTACTCCCATTGGAAAGAGCAAAGATTTATTTTTCTTTTCCGCCTGAACCCACCAACACATAGGTTCTCCCCCTTCCAAAGATTAGTAGTGCCCCTTGAGAGCAAAGTTGAAACTGAAGTACAACGGGTAGGAAACAAACACCTAATCTTTTGAAAGAAACCATCCAAATGCAACGATCACTAGATCTTAATCATGCTTCTGTTAATCATTTTTCTTGCAGGCACTCCTCGACAAATATTAAGTAAATATCTTAAGCATCTTGTACAAATTTTTTAGTATTAACTTGTCTTGATTCATTGAGATCACCATAGCTAAAGAACAATAACTCAGTGAATACCTCAGTAAGATAGCTAAAGCACGATAACACAGAGATTACCCAAGCAACAGATCAAACTTATGCTTGATCCAAGAAGAGGGAGCCAACACTTGCCTATTGTGTGCATACACTGTCGATGTCCACAAGGGGAGGGAAGGAAAATTAAATCCAACTACCCCAGAGGCATGAGAAAGAGGAGAGTACACAAAGTCCAATGCAAAAAAAAAGACTACCACCAGTTGACAATGCGAAGTCAGGCCGTGCTAGAGACGACAGAAGAAGGCAAATAGAAATCCACGGCTGAAGGCATTGTCGAAAAACATCTATGCAGACAAAGAAATATACTTCATTGATTTGGTGGAATGAAAAAGAAAAGTATTTTAATTGTACTTCACTACAATACCCTTCTTATCTTAGTTCAAAGTTTTTAATTTTTGTTAATTTAGTCTTTTTAGCCCATTACTTCATCCAATCCTCTAATTTGGACACAAAAGGGATAAGTGGGCTAGTAGGAAGTGATCGAACTCCACTCTCTTTTCCTTCCAACTTCCTTTCTTCAACAACCATCAACAGCGTTTCCTCAATTTCCTCTTGCTTTTAGCCTCAAACAAAAACACGCCACGTGTCTTTAGCATGAGAAGATATTGTGGAAATATTTACATAAGAATTTATTTTGTGGCAATAATGTTTTGCACCATTGCACATTCAATTCTAGGGTTCCAAGAAAATATCAACTGCACATCTTCCACAAGTGTACTATAACTTAATACCAAATTATAGGCTCATAACATAATGATGGAATGAGAAATTATAGGAAAGAAAATAAAAATTGTTACTCTGGAAGTGCACTAACCGCCAAATGCAGATGATGAGCTACCAAAAGCAGGTGTTGAAGAAGCTCCAAATGCAGGCATTGAACTTCCAAAAGCAGGGGACGAAGAAGCACCAAACGCCGAAGTCGAACCTAAAGGAGAAGAAGATTGGGCACCAAACACACCAGTAGATGTGCCACCAAAAATGGAACCCCCTGTCTGTGAACCAAAAGGGCTTGTACTACCAAAGGGTTTAGGAGCAAATGGATTGCTACTAGCATTACTGGCTTGCCCAAAAACTGGTTGCGACCCAAATGCGCTAGATGATTGCCCAAAGGCTGTTGGATGCACCAGAAAATTAGTAGACAAGAAATAGATTATGGACAGACAACAACTATTTATTCACCGACAAACACATTAAAACAAACTTACATTTACTCACTCACAAAACATTAAATATACTTACAATTTTTGTGCGTACATTCATTATATTTCACATAAATTGGAAATGGGAGGATAGAAGAAATGATAGATGGATGTAGGTGGTTAACAACTAAAAGTCAAGCTCGTTATTAGTTAACGAGTAACAATCACATGGATCGCTAATAAAGACGTCCACCATAAGGCTTAATAAGGGTGCAGTCAGGTCAAACTAAACATTTTGAAACGTTTCAAATCTTGGATCTAATGGAGGAAAGAGAGAAGAACAGAAAGCTAGTGAAAAAATCCATAATTTTCTTTCCTATCAAAAGAAATATATAATTCAAAATTTACTCAAATATAGTAGAATATCGTGAGAAGTTGGAATATTAATTGTTTTCTCCAACAATTATGTTTGGGAACTCATTTCTGATTTCTCTCATCTTTTCTCATTGAAACCAAATCAAGAAAAGATATTCCTAGTATTTTATTCTCACTGAAAACTAAAATCCAAATCAAGTCATATCTTCCATAATAATAAGCAATTTCCAGAATGCATTACAACCATCAGAACATTAAATTCAACTGTCAGAAGATAATTACAATAACTTTAATAGCATAATGTAAGAATCTCCAAACTGAAGTGCCAAAGTATTCACATTATTAACAACCAGGAGGAAACCAAAAAGAGAAAAAAGAAAAAGAGCAAGGTCTCACAAGAATCGGTTTAAACATGTAACTGCAAACGCGATTAAAAATGTAAATAAAATATGTAGGAAGGAAGATATCAAACACTTACGGTTGCTTCCGAACATTCTTCCTGTGCAGAATAGAACCAGTAGCAGACTTGTGTTAATCCAATCCGAATTGACTATCTGAACTGCGATGAAACCGCACTATTCAAACTCAGGAATATAATTAAAGGATAGGAAAATGTATGTAACAAGCAAGTCACTGAACCAATCAATTCACTAAATAAAACCTAGCATTAAAAGTTGGGAATAACAGCCAGAGAAGGTAACTTGGGGTTTTCTAGATCAAAACACAACTACATACATATATAGACGCATGTACACACAAACAATGAATAGAGAGAACTAGGGTTATTATTATATGAGTAAAGTACCTGAGAAGAGAATAGAGGAACGCGGGTCGACGTCGATCCAAGGACAACACGCTCAACCCAAAGCCGAGTTGTGTTCAAACAAAGCTGGGTTAAGGTCCAATCGCTGAGAAAGAAGTGGAAAGGGAAAACGCAAAACAGTGAAATTGGAAGTGTGTAGGGATATTTGCACGACATAAAATGCATGATTTTTTTAATTAAACGTACTTAAATACGACCTTTTAAATTGATGTTTTAGTATCGCTGTTTAATTTTTACTGTTTAATTTATTGTACACTCAATTAATTATTAACACGTCATTTTAAATAAACGTCTCATCAATTTAGTAGGTTAATAATAAAGTTAATACGAGTAAATTTAAAATAATATTTTACTTTAAAAATAATGTGTCAATAATTAAACAACAAAATTTGGACATCTGATTTCAATTCCCTCTGGATAGCATTATCCAAATTGGGATTATAAATCGAGGAAATTACAACATGTCTGATTTTTAAATTTCAATTTCAATTTCAATAACCATTTATAATTTTTTTTTTTCAAAAATTAGGTACACTCCACAACATTCCCACTCCCGCCCCACATGAAATATATGTGACACTATGTTTTCTCTATCTACAACATAATTCATTATATCGATATGTACCTGCTTCGACCACGTTCTTGAAAACCTGTCTCGTCTTCCCCTATACACTCGATGGTGAATCAATGCAAAAGATCTATACTCACTCTCTCGCTTTGCATCCTATATGGTCGTTGTCGCTGCTAAGGGTGGGTAAAAACAAAACTAACCCACGAAAATTGACTGACCTAAACCAGATCGATTTAGGTTTGCTTAAAATTTAACTGAATTAGCTTTATTGGATACGAATTGGGTCGGGTTATGGGTTGACCCATCAAAACATATAACAATCATCCAATCCAAATTGAACACCCACCTACTTAAAAAATTGAAAATAAATAAGTCAATTTATTTTGTGGCCATTTCCCAAGGGGTTGGACGAATTGTTAATCGCACGTGGCCTTTTCCCAAGGGGTTGGAGTTAGCCTCGCGCACTCCGACAATCAAGTTAGCTGGAATGCTAATAATATGTATATGAGAACTTTAAATGTGAACCTCCTAATATAAAAAGGGGGTCTTCTTTGGGAATAAATAAGTAAAAGATGAGATAGCGAGATTATAGCACCGAGTCTAAATTCGTACGAGCTTTTATACTTGGACAAGACGAATGAAAGCCGTGGGCTGACAATGTACGTGGCCTCATCCAAATAACTGACATTTCTTGTCATAGACATCAATCAAATCATGGCTTTAACTATTGACATCGCTTGTATCCATAAAGGCCTAGTGGTAGTGAATTGTCATGTCAATCGCATAATACAAGCGGGCTCCTCACATGGAGTCTATAGATAATGGGGTCGGTCCAACATTGCCTCGTAGGAAAAAATGGGTCGTCCGCGCCTAAGGAACGGTTTGGTTTCTGTCACGTAGGTTGGTTGAGACCATGTGGAAGCTTTCGTGTAAAGAAGTGTAACATAATCTATTTCCCCTCAAATCACCAATGCCAATCGCCATTTTTCAGTCACCTACACCAACCGCTGGTCGTCTATAGCCAATTGTTGTTGATTCTCCTCCAATTTCTAATTGAATCGCGTTTGAAGTTGATGGTAATAGGTCAATTCGTCAATCCCCTCCAATATGTACTTATTCTTGATTTGTCTATAATTTTTTGTTAGATTCTTACTGTATTTGTCTGCTTATTCAAAAAATTCAAAGTTATAAAGCCATCTTCGCACTATATTTTATGCATTACATTTGGATATAGATGAAGAAGCTGGCATGATATGTCTTCTCCATTTCATCTTAATGCTAACTCATTAAGATCTTCTTTAAGCGACAAAATCTTTCAAATCTTCTATGAATGTCCCCAAATATGGTTATAAATACAGCACTGGACAAGGACCACATTATCTTTTCTTTGGAAATAATCGAGTTTTTGATATGTTACAAGTCGAGTATCGGAAATATCACTCTCTGGTTTCCTTGCTTCAGTTTCTGGGGATAACCTTGCTTCAATTTTCAAAATTCTACTTCTGTTTCCTATATCTGTAAAATGGAAAAATCTATCAAATGAACGCCACCTTCCGTTTTTCCGTCCAATTATTACCCAAGTCCTGGCTGTTTGTTTGCTTAACGGTATACTTATGCACGTGAAAAGTGTGTCGTTGTTCTTTGATATGCAACCTTGTGGTTTTCTCTCCAATTTCTTTGATGCTTCAATTTTGGACATTTGACACTTCTTTAATGCTTTACATTGCAGGTTCCACCCTCCCCATGTTTAATTTCTGGCTTGCATTTTTGCCACAACTTCAATGCTTCACATTGATCGTTGTAATATTTGGATGCAAGTTTGATTTCTCTGCATGATGTAATAATTACTCACCAACAGTTTCTTCACCTTTTGTTTTAAATGCTCACCAACTTATTTGGATGATTGTAATATTTTATTTTCTGTGGATTGATCGTTAATCTCCTAATGAGTTTGTGTTTAGAAACTTAAATCAATTTTTATCTTAGCATTTCTTTTTCTTGTGTGCATCTAGTTCTGTTTTTCTTGGCATCTCCAACTTCAAATGGTTAATGCTGTTTTTTGTGTGCAATTGAAAAATAAAAAAATAGCATAGTGCATAGAGAAGAATTCGTATGACCACGGTATATTGCATATCCTAATGAGTTTGCATGCAATTGGGCTAACGTCCAAACCGACCAATCCAACTTAACCGAAACTTGATCGGGTTGGGTTTAAACACATAATTAGGTTAGGTTGGTTTGATTTTATATCAAACTGGCCATGTTGAGTTGGATTTGGGTTGCCAGGCCCAACCTAGTCGCTACCAAGTTGTGCCTTCTGCTCGAAGCTCCGCGGCCAAACCTCGCCTCCAAACTCTATCCCCTTTGTTATATATGTCTATGTTGTGATGGTGGTAAAAGATCTCGAGCATCGTTGAATGCCATAAAGCGGTGATAGGCGGGTGATGAGTGATCTCTAGCAATTTGGATAGTGCGATCTCTATGTCCGTGTAAAAGAGTAAATGTTTATTGACTTGTACAATCTAGGTGGTGTGATCTACAATTTGGGTGGTGTGATATCTAGCAATCTATAATTTTTGTGGCGTTTATGTTGGGCTGTGTTGGGTTGGGTTATTGGTGAAAGCAGGTGGTGTTGGTGTGATGGAGATGGTGGACCTGCATCTCTAGTTCTGCGCCTCTTTGTGGTTGGTCGGAGGTGGAGGATGAGGTGGTGGTAATGGTGTGGTAGAGGGGGTGGTGATGGTGGATTTAAGGAAGTGGTGGTGGTAGTTGTTGGTGCAAGTGGAATGGTGGCGATGGTGGTGAGATGACATGGCATTTAGATGGTATCGAAGGTGGTGAAGTGGAGTGGAGCGAAATGAAGAATGTTTGTGGCCAATTATTTAGGTAATAGTGATCAATAAAACGAATAATTTGTAATCAATAAATAATGTGACCTAAAAAAATGTGTGATTTACGATTAAATTTATGATTGTAACTCATAATTTGTATATTTGTGACTGTGATCTTGTACAATTTGTGATTGGTACGTGATTGTTATCATAAATAGTGTGTTGGTGTGACCTTAATCTGTTGAATTAATTAATAATGCACAAAATTGTTATCATATGGTCACATTTGTGACTACCTGATTTATTTTTGAAACTTTTTCATCAATTTCTTATTATAAAATTATATCTTGAAACCTTTGTAGTTATGTATTTTTTTAAATAAATTATTAGAGACGCGAGAGGAAGCGAGACGCAAAAGGCACAAAACTTCCTTTAAATGGAAAGGGTCGGTTAGAAGCCTAAAATTGGGCCAATCACAGATCAGCCCATCTTTCTTACCAGACACAGAAGCACAACTTGAAGTAATTTTGTCATCGGTACTTACATCAATACTCTTAATTTTGGGATTTTTTGAAAAATCACTATAAACATGGGCCAAAACATAAACATTACAATTTCAACAATTAAAACGGTAAGAAATACGGTGTAAACATTTGATTGCAAAAAGAGACGAATTCGAAAATCTTGCATGTTCCAAATCAAGCAAAATCGAAATGATAAGAGGACATTATGCACAAATCAAGCTCAAACAAGGTCAAGATTTGTTTCAACTACCTTTTATTCTAAGTTTTCTTCTTCAAATCTGCAACTAATCAACCCAAATCTACATGTTTGTGTATTTCTGACTTTTGATTCATTTAGTTCATATTTTGTTTGATTATTGATTAACAAATTATATATTCATGATTATTCAGTAAAAATAAAGCATTTGTAAGCTAGTTTTTAATGACAACTATGATTTAATGTCATTATTTAACTATAGGTATCATGAACACAATTTTCACCTTGATTTGATATTGCTGACATTTTTTTTCTTGTACATATGGATTTTTTTTTTAACATTAATGATTTTGAGTTAGTATCTATTAAAATTCAAATTTGTATAAATTGGATTGAGTTAGCATTTATGAAAATTTAATTTTGGACCAATTCAAGTGATGCATGCATGGTGTTTGTGAAAATATAAATACAAATATAAGAATGAGAAAAGTTACATAACTTTTTTTTAAGAAGGTCGTAATCTATTTCATTTGAATTCTTTTAGATCAATTAAAGTGATAATACGTGTGCTTCTAAAAATTTAAATATGAATATGAGTTCAACCATTGCTTTAAATTTAAAAGTGAGATAATATAACATTTTATTTGTTTTTTACATATGAATTAATGTGGTGGAATTTAAAAGTGACATACTGTTACTTATTTTAAAAAGGTCACACACTATTTCATTTGTATTCTTTTTGTAGACATGAGTAAAATTAACATATTCATTTGTTATGAAGGCAAAGGAGAACAAGATAATGAATTTATAAGTTACAAAATGACTAAAATTATTGTTCCAATAGAATGCACATACAACAACATTTGTTAATACATATAGATCATTGTTTTGTTAAAAAAGTAACATATCATGTAACTTTTTTAATAAGCTAAATTTTAACATTGTTAAAAAGATATTACGTTGTCATTGCTTTCATTGATATGCAATTTCCATCAATAAAACAACTATTGTATCCTTATATTTACTTATAAGCTAAATTAGCTAATAATCTTCTGAAGTGCAAATAATAAAAAGTGGCTTGCCATGTCATTTATTTGAAGTATCATATCACCTTTTCGTAAAAAGAAGTGACATATCATGTCCATTTAAATCAACATTCATGTGGTATGATTAACTTCCAATCTTGTAAAAAGAGAGGAAAAAAAATTATTAAACGAAAAGTGACAGAAATTCAAAAATGTGACAAATATTTTTTTTTTAAAAAATATTTTTTTAAAAAAAGACAATTCCAGAAAAGGTGACAGAATCAATTTGTGGGTTTTTTTTTTCTTTTTTTTTTTCCTTTTTGAACTTTTGGGTTTTCAGGGAGAGGGTTTGGGCGCAATTAATAAGGAAATCATATTTTTAATTAGTTTTAAGGATATTAATCTAAAATCTTATGTTTGGGGGGATGGTGGACTTAATTTTCCCATTTTGTTATAAGAAAATTACATCAATTCCTACATTTTAACTTTGAGTTTCAAAAATAAGGTAATAACTTTTTTATTATAAAAAATCAAGTATATCTAGGGATGGCAAAAAAGCTCGAACTCGGCTCGAAAAAAGCCCGAGTCAGGCCGAGCCGGGCCTGGCTCGACCAAGCCCCATTTTGGGGGCGTCGGCTTAAGCCCGGGCTGGCCCGTGGTTTTAAAAAAAAAGTAATTTTTTTTTTTGTTGCGGCAGCTATGACAGCTGCCTGCAAACCTACATGACAGCTGCCTGCAAAATATTAATAAAAAAAATAAAAAATCGAGCCGACTCGGCTCTCTAAAGCTTGGGCTAAAGCTGGAGCCGAGCATTTTTTTTTGCCGGATTTTACTCGACTCGGATCGGGCCCAAAAAAGCTCGATCCAAAAAAGAGCCCGAACTTTTTTTTTGGGTTCGAGTTCGACTCGACTCGTTGACATAGCTAAGCATATCCACACAATCACCCACCCACCCACCCCATCCCACTAAACCAAACCCTATCTCAACCAAGCCCTAAATCGTACCTTCCCATATGGCGGCTCCAATCCCACTGGTTGAGTCTTGTGGATTCACTGGAAATATGACCGAGCGTGCTAGATCGATGATTGTGGTTACTGATCCACTTGATGTAACGATGAAGGTGCCTTCGATATACATATGTCCACTTGCTGTGGTCCACCTTCCATTTACCTAAATTTTCTATAACTGTGTCTCTCTCTAGGTTGAGCTCCACATACTTAGGCTCCAATCCATCGGCTATGAGTCCTACACATTCACTGGAGGTAGAGGAAGGAGGTGTTGGTGGTGGTGGAAGTGGAAGTGGAAGTGGAAGTTGTGGATTTGAGATAGATGTGGTGGTAGTGGATATGAAGTGAATATGGTGGTGGTGGTGAATTGTGGATTTGAGAGGCAGTGGTGTTTTGGGTGGTGCTAATGGTGGTGGAGAGATCTGAAAGAAGAAGGCGATGGGTTAAAGGTGGTGGTAGTGGTGGTGGTGGTGGTGGTGGTGGGGGTTGTGGATTTGAAGTAGTGGTGGCTACGTTGTGTGGTGCCAATAGGGGAGGGGAGGGGTAAGGTGGGGTCTATTAATTGGGTAATGTGTAATTTGCGACTAAATATGAACTTTTGAACTACAAATTGTGTTTTTATAAATGTTACCTTCTGTGATTTGTGATTAATATATAATCGTCACCAGAGTTTTTGTGTTATTGCGATTGTGACCTAATTAATTAAATTATAGGTCATAAAATTTAATCAAGGGTCATAAAATGTGACAATTTGATTTTTCAAAAAAAAAAAAAAATCACAAGTTTTTTATTTTTGAAAATATATTTTAAAACATTTCTAGTTATGTAATGTTCGTTATTGGTAGTCACTTAAACACCATTATAGCTTGATCTCCAGCATTAGTATAAGTAATTTTGCTTCATCGACGCATTTACCTTTGCATCACACCTCTTTAACAAGGTCTAACATGCAATCTTAAAATTCAATTATTCATTTGAATAATCAAACACCAAACTTTGAGGATTATTGTTACCCTTCTATAGACGTGACAGGCCACGGGACGTCATGCAAGAACCATCATTTCAAAAGCTATTGAATGGGTGCGTTTCACCTTCGCAATCTTCACTCCAAAGCAATAAGGTTACATTCAATCTCTTTGTCAACTATCACTTCCGAGGCAATAATGATCACATTCCATCGCTACGTCAACTATCACTTCTGAGGCATTAAGACTATCGTCAACACCTCATTGACAACTGCCTCCGAGGCCACCTAACTCACAGACTCGTTACCTCCTCTTTCTAAGCAATCAAAGAAGACCAGTCCTCAGCAACATCAGATGGACCTCTAAAGTCCGAGCCGTTGGGATCTAAATCTTGACATCTTGTGCAAGATATAATTTAGCACATTGAGTCATGCATGATTTAAATGATGTGGTATCTCTACAACGATAGTTGTAAGTTAAATCCCCTTTTCCTGCCTAGTGCATTGAGGGGGAGGTCACGAGCCTGTGATGGCTAAGATGTAACATCATTGAGCTTTTCTTAAGGACTATTAGGATGAGATCACCATGGAGCCTCAGTTCCACCCATTTGCCTATAAATATTTATACTTTGTGGTGTTGACCTAAAAATCTGGATAATATTTTTAAAGTCAATGGTCAAGTTTCTTGTCAAAATTTTGACGAGATTTTGCCCCATTTTGGAGAGTGGTTGGATTGTTTAAGAACCAAAATGTTCATAGAAAGGAGGATGGAGTTTTCGACGTTATTTTTGTAAGAAAAGTACCATTCAATCCAAAATTGTTTGAATATCCAAGAGATTCGACCTCAATCTTGCCCCGGTTCAAGGTGATTTCTTTAGAAAATGGAAGTTTGGATCTTAGATTTTGAGCTCTTTTATTAGTTACGCAAATGGCCCTTTTTATAGATGTGTTTAGGTTTTTTTGTCATTTTTATGAGTTGCTAGCTTGTCAAGATTGTGTTGAAAGTCATTATTAAATTTAACAAGATTGTATCCATGTTTGTGCTTTCGTAACACTTGTCAAGCAATTCATTGTATGCACACATGTATATATTCCATAGAAGTCCATGTTGATCCGTGTCAATTTTCACGCTAAAATTTTTGTCCAAATCCGAGGCTTATTCTGAGGCCTCTGGGCCTTTTGGTGGACGAAGTTGTAAATTGCATTGTTTTGTCAAGTGCTATGGCTTTGCTGCTAATTGGTGCTTGGATGACAAAAATGTCTTTTTGCTTCGATTGTAATTCCACAGTCAAGGTGCGAATATACAAAGATGCGTGGACATGTAATATGCCCTTTTATAATGACAAAGAGTCCTAATGGACAATAACTATTTCAACACATCACATGTCGTTAGAAGATAATTGGTAAATTGATATTTCTCACTCTAAAATTCCATACTTCCCGCGTGTCATCTCCTTCACGCTTTTCCATACCAAATTATAGGTTTGTTTATAGACTTGAGCGTCGAAGTGCACATAATTAAGGTTGGGCAAAAATCAATCCGAACTAGTCAAACCGATCAATATAACCCAAACCAACCGGTTTTGGTTAATTTTTTAGTTCAATTAGGTTGAGTTTGAGTTAGGAAATCAAATTTTAGGTCGGGTCGGGTTGAGTTTCCGGGTCATTTATTAAAACTCAATCAAACCCAATCCAACCCAACCCAATAAACTTAAAAATTTTAAAAAGAAAATTAGTACTTAAAAATAAAAAACATAAAACCTAATAATTAAAATTCTCCTCTGCCTCACGTCTCTTCTGCCTTATGTCTTTTCTGCCTTTCATTACTGCTCGTGCCTTGGCTTATCGACTCGATTTTTTGACGTGATTTTTGACTAAACACTTGAATTGAAGGAAGAGATTCTCAATTACAATATTGTGTTTGCTAAATTTATAAGTTAAAAGAATTGCTATTTAATTATCCAACTTAAAGAAGTTGTATGGTGTAACTTGTAAGAATATGGTATTTATTTTTTCCTGTATTATGGAAGAAGATTTCACTTAAAGCATTATAAATTCGGTCATGCAACATAAGGAGCAAAAAAAAGAAAAAAAGAAATATTGGAATACATAATTCTCACTATTTAATTTTAAATATATTACCAATCGTTGAGATATTGTTCAAAAATATTGTAAATGAAATTGGTTCAAATTGAAATAGTATCAAACTTTAAATAATTATTCAAATTCAACGAAAAAAGTCCCAACCTTGGGTACATAAAAAAACTGTTCAACAAAAGAATGACTTGGTCCAACTTGAATTAGACTCAAGTCCAAACCAATCAATCCAACCAGAGTTTGGTCAGTTTGGATTGGGTTGGGTTTCAACCGTGAATGGATTGGTTTCGATTTGAATTATTGTCAAACCGAACATGTTGGGTTTGGGTTGGTGGACTCAAAACCAATCCAACCCAACTTATGCCCAGCCCTACGCATAATCGTGGCCTTTCCCACCTTTGATTGGAGAAACATCGACCTGAGCATCTAACGTGCACATCCAGGTGTGTAGGTAACACACAAGTATCCCCTCTTTTAAATCGTGGCCCCTCCTACCTTTGATTGGAAAGAATGTTGTTAAAATCAATGTACAAAAAGCTATCAACTCACACAATGTCATTCATAATGTCAAATTAGATGCATACCAAGCAAAATCATTTTATTTCAGATTATTGGATTTGAGAATGTTGCATTTTGTTTCACGATGGTTTAATTCATAATATATAGGAGATGATGTAATAAACTTAGACATAATAAGTAGCATATTAGAGTAGCCTTGGTGGTTGGTTTAGCACTTAGTCGAAATTCATGATCTGTGTACGTCACATTTTGGGACCACTAGTGCTACTCGAAATGGATTGTGTTATGAATTTGATAAAAATAAGGAATGTATTGAATATCAAATTAATTAAATAAATATGTTCCTTGTCTAATCGAGTTCAACATGGATGTCCCAACTATAGTATTATAAAAATGGCAAGAGAAATCTTATATTGAAGGAGGAAATAATGGTTCCAAGGAAGAGATGACACGGATCTGTACGATGAGACCGTGGACAAGAATTTAGTGTAACTTGGTAATGCTTTCGAGGGTATTTTGCCCTCGAATCTTGCTACATATTGGTTACATAATGTAATATAACACTTTATCATTTGTTAGTTTAAAAAACAATCACTTTTTTTATCTATTTTTTTCCACGTCACATTATGTAATCCATTATGTACATTTTTTATGTATAAATAACAAAATCTTCGTGCCCCAAGAAATTTTACTTTTGACAAAATTTTGAGCACGCTTTTATGACGAAACAAATGACTTTTTACAACAAATATTGGTTAAAAGTGAAATCTTGTGGTGAATACTAAATGTCCTTGTAAATACTATTTCGTAATAGAACTTGTTAATTCTCCCTTTGATTTGTTTGTTGTTTTCTAAATGAACTGATTGATGTTATTTATTACTTCTTCCTTTCTTTTTGTGTACTGATTGACCATTTAATGATGTGATTATGCAGACAGATCCAAGTGCGGTCCCAAAGTTGATTTAGCCACTATTTGACACACACATTCTTTCAAAACTCATTTTTAACTACACATTCTTCAATAAAATTATATTTTCTATCACATCAATAATTTTTTCTCACTTTTTAACCACATATTTCACATTGTATCACTATCTAAAATACATTATTTTCTCAATAATATCCATCAAACACACTCTCTTGCCATAAATATCATGCCAAAAGCTCTTGATAATGAAAGGTCTAAGATATCACGAAGTTGCTCTTTAGAGGTATAATCCTGATGGGAATTCGGTGCCGTGGTCTAGAGAGCTTTAGCTAAAAGTTGAGAAAATGACAGCGCCAATTAAATCAAATTATTAATTATTCTCCTTCCCGTTTAAATAGAAGTTGGAACTGAATATCTTCAGTGAATGCTTGCTAGCTAGCTAGCTATGGAGCTTCAAGATAGCACGTGTGTCTCGTCTGCGCCTGCAGAGAATTGCAGTCGTCGACTGATGTTTGACAGAGGATCAAATTTTCAAGAGATTTGACATGTTATTCTTCTTTTTCAATGCTTAAGATGCTGTCTGACTAATTAGTTAGTCTAAAGGAGTATAAGATGCTGCACAGAAAGAGATAAGCCAACCATCTATCCTCCACCCAACTCACAAGATGCTGATCATGGGCACATACAGGCCAATCCAAGAAGTTGAGTGAGCTAAGACGGTCATTGGATGTTAATGATTGCAATAATGAAATTATTTATTAATATTTAATTAAATAATATTTAAAAAATCTTCAATATACCTAAAAGTTATATACAATGAAATTATAATCCAAAATAACGAAAAAAAAAAAATATTTTTTTTTGAATCATATACAACCCCTGTTTGACATCCACTTTAATCTCATTCTCATTTTTTTTCTCTTTCTTCATTTCAATCACACATTTTTCAAATAAAATAATATTACACACAAATTTAAAACTTTTCATCAATTTCTTACCACACATTCTTCCATCAATCATTATTCCAAAAATTTTATTCTCATTAGATTCAAACACACGCTAAGTTTCAAGTTTTAATGAACTTAAGCGAGATAAGATAAAACTTATACGTAAAGTATGATTAAACGCTAAATACAAGTTCCAAACTGAGGCGAAACTAATCACTTTTAGAACTATTTTTGACCTAAAAAAAATGTGATGTAAAATTTTGCTTTAGGCAATTTGGTAGCTAAAAAATTAAAAGAAAAAGCGCAAGTTCTTAGGATCGAACCCTTGCCTCTTTCATGCAAATTAGCGATTTGCCATATTAGCTACACAACCTTTCGTTTAAAGTTTGTACATTTATAAATATTGAATGTTATTCTTCAAAGTTCTATAATCCAATTATTTTCAGCAGAGTTAGCACGATCGGCTGCGTCGGCTCGTCGGGTATTGGCTTTGCCCCTGAATGCATATAAGTAAGGAAAATTCTATGTGTACATTATGGACACCATTGTGGTGTCCATTATGTACACATAGCACATCTCTATAAGTAATACCATCAAGTAGAAAAAAGATTGACTCACGTTATATAAATTATTTTTCCAGCAAAGTAGGGAATGGGAATCCACCCTCAGAGAGCTCAATGGTTGATATGAAGATTGACAGGTGCTATTGAACTTTTTTATTCGAGACTGCATACGATTCTCAAACAATTATATTCTACACTACTTGGAAAGTACCAGTCAAGACTCAACAAGAGAATATGTATTAAACTAATGTCATGTTTGGAAGCTTAAAGCAATGAGTGTGCGAGGAAGAATTTGCTCTTGCTTTGTGCCCACTCTTATATGGAAAAACGAGCTCTATATGTAGAGATATAAGATGCAGAGTGAACTTCTAGGGGCTCTAACATAGAAATTCAACAAGTTGAATACTGAGTGAGCGACTGGTCAAGATGAAGAAATGCGTAAACTGGTACCCGGTTTTCACAATGATAGCGATTGATCTGGCCTTTGCCATTAGTAATATACTTCTCAAGAAAGTCGTCACTGATGGGATGGATCATTTGGTTTTCATAACATACCGGCAGTCAATTTCCGCAATCTTTTTATCTCCTTTGGCATTCTTTTTGGAAAGGTAGTGCTTCTCTGCTTTAATTATAATTTGGAATTTATGGTGTAAAAAGGAGCAATCTCGAGGCTGTTCATGTATTACATAATCTGAATGAAGTTTCCTTGTAGGAAGAGCAGACCTAAACTGACATTAAGCATCTTATGTCACCTTTTCTTGAGTGCAATTGTCGGGTTAGTTGGATTAAATTGATCTATACACTTCAATTAATCCCCTTTACATGAAAATATATCTCTGATGCTATGTTGCCTGATCATGTAGGGCATCTCTAACTCAATACTTATTCCTTGTTGGTATAGAGTACACATCTGCAACTTTTGCATGCGCCTTTATCAATATGGTTCCGGTATTTACATTTTTAATGGCATTACCTTTTCGGTATGTAACCATTTTGCACCATTGCCTTTCACAATTATTTTCCATTTTTCTTTGTTTTTGCCCGTATTAGACATGCCTCGTATATAAATTCATTGATCTCTCGTTGTTATTCCATTGTGGGTTACGTAGTTTGGAGAGTATTAACATAAAGTGCAGCAGTGGAAGAGCAAAAGTGATAGGTACACTAGTGTGCCTTGGAGGTGCCATCTTATTGACTGTCTACAGAGGAATACCTTTAGTTCATTTTTCGGATTCTCAATATGTTAATCAATCTATCAAGCTGAGCTCATCTAAAAGAAGAGAAAGGTGGACAATTGGCTCTTTGGCCATGTTTGCAGGAACATTTTTGTGGGCCTCATGGTTCCTTCTTCAAGCAAATATTGGGAATAGATACCCATGCCAGTACTCCAGTACTGCTATCATGACCTTCTTTAGTGCCATACAGTCTGCCTTACTTAGTTTGTCGATTAACAAGAACCACTCCATCTGGTTTTTGAACAAAAAAACAGACATCGTCGCTGTCATTTATTCTGTAAGTTTACCCTTAAACATACTTCCTAGTTAAAGTTACCTCCACAAACAAAGATTATTCTTTGCTGCAAAATTATACGTGTAAATAATGCAGGGGATGGTAGGTTCAGGATTGTGCATTGTGGGAATGTCATGGTGCGTAAAGAAAAGGGGGCCGGTCTTCACTGCAGCATTCAGCCCTCTTGTTCAGATTATAGCAGCCATTTTTGACGTTCCAATCCTACACGAACAACTTCATCTCGGAAGGTAAACACCACATGTACAACTGGTTGACATATCGACTCATCTATATAATATATATTCATCAGTTCTATTGATTAGTTCCATTAATTTCTGAGCAGTTTAATAGGATCAATCACTGTAATGACTGGATTGTACATGCTGCTGTGGGGTAAGAACAAAGAAATGAAAAACCGAGACATAAAAGTAATGCAGTCCGAAGAAACTCAAGAGACAAAGGAACAAGAGCGACAGTTCCAAGTCATAGAAATAACAAGAGAATCCAGGTGCCCATGATGTCGAACTAGTTTTACCTACTGTTTTCTAGTCAAGAACTTTTACATGGTTTTCTCTGCAGTTTTAAGTTTACATAAAAGTGACTATCCAAGGAGGATGAGAAAAACCATCCTCCAATCTCTTCTTTCTTGTCATCCCATGAGCTTTCGTTTAGCTGTAATTTTCGGTTGATTCTCCAAAATACAAAAAATAAAATTCCAAAATACTTTTTTTCCAAAACTTCATTAAAATGGAGCCCAAACAAGGGCTTATATTAATTCTATATTTTTTACTACTTTTAGATTTGTACCAAAGGTCCTCAATCTTTTTATATTATTGCACGTATGTCCCCAACTTTTACTTGTTACATTCTTATCCCCAACCATCCATTAATTAATACTTTGTATCCCTAATAATAGTTTCTATTTAATATTATGTTTAACTCAGCACTAACCATGTTAAACATCTACTAAAAATCGAGCCTCACACACCAATTTCCAATCATAATTCATATATATCTAAATTCTCGATATTTTGTAAAATCAAGGGGCTTTTTATAAATCTGTCACAATCTCCATAAGTATAGTCACATATAAATTAAATAAACATGCTCTTAGCCAATGATCTTGCCCGGCAAAATGCAAATTTTTATCAGCGGAGTTGATACATAAAGAACTCAAAAATGTGCTTGACAAATAAATTTTTTCATGCATTCAGCACTTAACTGATAAATAAACAAACAAACAAATAAAAGATAATTTCACACGAAAATCACCCTGTTCATCTTCAGATACTTATAGTAAAGACCCTAAAAACATAAAAAACCCAAATTCAACAAAATAATAAAAACCAACCCTAAGGCTCAAGCTTAACCTTCGAATTATAACCGCTCATCAATATTTATCTTCTTCAAGTTTGAAGTTCTTTCAAAGACACCACGTTTCTTCTAGGTCGATTTCGATATACGTACACTAGTTTTACTTTATTCAATCATGAATCCGAATATATAGATTAAAATCAACAAATATTGAACAATAACCATAAAGTTACCGTACGGGACATGAATATCATATGAAAATTGACCCAATCACCCATGAAATGGCTTTCTTTTCCTATGCAATATGAACTTTGCTCTTTCGTCCTCAAGAGAGTTTAATATTATGAAAAAACATATTTTTTGAAAATTACAGTCCATTTTCAAAAAAGTTGTCAAAAGGAGCGTAAGGAACCTAATTTCCACTCTAACATTACTTACATTTGCTTCACCACTTCCAAGTGGTCGCCAATAATACAATTCTATTATTTTCAAAAATAATAGAATTGTACAATACCAAATAAACAAATTATTTGATGTGCCAACACTCGAATTAGTATGATATTAATTAAGTCTATGTCACCATAGTATTGTTAAGGGATTCACATCGTTTATATATCGAAATATAGATTAACTTGTAGGGGTTTATGCCACTTCTCTTAACGAGAATATGAAATCTCAATTTTAACATGACATCAAACTAAAGATAGCAATGTGACAGGTATGGGTCGAGGCAACCTCTCTCGCCCTTGCACTATTGGGTAATTTTCCTCCCCATACCCGCCCCTATACCCTGTTTAAGGTAGGTGGGGTGGGGCCCTGCCCCATTTACCTTTTTTTCTTTTTCCTTTTTTTAATGAAAAAAACTCATTATATCTGACAAAGCTTTCCTTCATCAGAAGCAATTCAATTATATAGCATAATGGATAAATTTTGGCTGACTTACTACAATTAATTGAATTTTGCAGGTTACGTTGTCCATAGGGCTAGGGAAGAACTAAACTAAACCGTTCAAACCGATCCATTTGGGTTAGTTTTTAAGTTCAATTAGGTTGGTTTGGGTTGGGTTGAGTTGAAAAAATCAAATTTGAGGTCGATTTGGGTTGGGTCTCGGGTTATGAATCAAAATCCAACCAAATCCAACCCGATGAATTAAAAAAATTAATACATAAAATGGAAAAAGCTAAACACAATAGTAGAGACTAGAGAATGACTTGAAATGTACAAACATCTTTTTTTTTTACATAGGGTGTCAGCATGAATACTATTTACAAATGCAAAATTATTTGAAGATAAACTAAAAATTAAGGACATGACGATGAAATGGATGAATTCCAAAAAAAAAAAATTTGTAACAAAGAAAATGCTTGATAATTTCAAACTTATTTATACATTATTTTTAAAAAAGAATTCATTATATAAAAGTTAAAAACAATGAAGGTTTTCAAGTAATTTCAAACTCTAAAAAATTGTCCAAATTTAACAAAAAATAACCGGATCCAACTTGAATTGGGCCTAAGTCCAAACCGACCAACCCAATCCAAGCTTGATCGATTTTGGTTGGGTCTGGTTTGGTTGGGTTTAAACAAATAATTGGATTTTGTTGGTTTGATTTTAGATCAAACTGACCATGTTGAGTTGATTTGGATTGGATAAAAACCCGATCCGACCCTAGCCTTGTTGTCTAACATAATATTTCTCAGCAGAAAGCCACTCGAGTAAGCTCTAGACTTCAATTCCCTCAAATACACGTGATCTTAACTGGGAGGGAAAAGGCCAGAGATAAAAGCATTGTAACTTATGTTATGTAGTCCTTGCGCATGTGAATAATATTTTTAAGCTGTACACCCACAAGAATGAATACAATCAGCTATCAACACTAGAATTACTTGAGCAAAAACTTGGTCTACTCTAATACTTTAGCCAACATTGAAAAAGAATTGAATTGAAGAGAAGAGAAGAGAAGAGAAGAAAATAATAATAATAAATAAAAATTGTGATTGCAAATTCAAAGATTCTACGTGCACAAAAGTAAGAATCACATTCATATGACAGACATAACCCTTCTTTGGTGCCACAGCTCTTAAAATTGAAAAATTACCACATTCAATTAGAAAATACCGAGGACAATTTACTTTACAAATTCAAGTTAAGATACTACCGAACAAATCTTGAAACATTAACATATCAATTTCAATACATTCAAGCTCAATTCAAGTAAAAACGCAATTGAAGCATCAAAATCACTTGAGTTGAAATACAAAACGGAAGAACATACCTTCCGTCGTGTACAGTGAAGTCGGGAAGAGATGAATTGAATAAATGCCGATGCCACTGCTGTGTGAAATTTGAAATTGCTCCTTAAAGCTCTTACCCTTGGTTATAATTTGGTCTATCTATGAAAAGTCTCTTTTACCCTTAAT
>CAIGRN010007939.1:0-21593 GCA_903798345.1 Fraxinus anomala | reverse complement strand
TCTCTCTCTCTCTCTCTCTCTCTCTCTCTCTCTCTCTCTCTCTCTCTCTCTCTCTCTCTCTCTCTCTCTCTCTCTCTCTCTCATTATTTTAATATGCTACATTCCAAGATGGTACTAATACATTTTTACTCTTTAACATGTTCGTATAAAATAGTTTTCTGATTTGTGCTGTTAAAATACGTTGGACCATGTGGACTATAATTGTATTGCACGCTTTTTTTCCTTGATTGTCAATTGACAGTGTAAACTTCTAAAAGGATGTTAGGGTAAGGGGGTGCATTTTTAGTAGAGAAGACAGGGAGGTGTGTGAAATTTTTTAAAATCTTCCTTATCATTATAGTGAAAATCTGCCATGGCTGCTTAAGCTTCACTTATTGCTTTGGTGGATGTTATGCGGCTTGTTGCTTTCATGTGTAAGTCTGAATCACATTGTGAACAAAATCCAAAAGAAAGCATGCATAATACAAATATTAAAATCATACTTTTGTTGATTGACCTTCCCCATGTTGCACTCTGTTACTTTTACATAACACTACATCTTTACTCTGCTTGGTTTTGAGACACTGACATCAAAATGGAAATATAAACTATGTGTTTGGTGAACAGATATGGATTCCAAAGTGAAATCCATGATCAAGCTCATTGAAGAAGATGCTGATTCATTTGCAAGAAGGGCCGAAATGTACTATAAAAAACGTCCTGAGTTGATGAAATTGGTGGAGGAGTTCTACCGGGCTTACCGTGCATTAGCTGAAAGATATGATCATGCAACTGGGGAACTCCGACATGCCCATCGAACCATAGCTGAGGCATTTCCGGATCAAGTACCTTATGAACTGGTTGAAGATTCACCTTCGAAATCTGTGGGACAAGATATGGAGCCTCACACACCAGAAATAAAACGTTCACTACGTGCATTAGTTGATCTACATGACTTACATAAGAGCGCCTCGGAGGATGGACCTCGTATGGGAGATGTTGAAGGTGGGATTAGAAATATAGGTTTGAAACAATTCCATGAGATTTTCTCGGGGAAAGAAGCAGATGCAAAAAATCTGAGGTCCGCTGAAGGAAGAGTAAAGAGAGGTCTGAACGTGGAAAAAGAAAGAAAAGAAGGCATTCACGATGAAGTGCTCCACTTGTCAAATGAAAATCATAATCTGAAAGAGAAGGTTCTTTTTGAGTCTACTAGAGCTGGAAAAGCTGAAAATGAAGTTCAAGGCTTGAAGAAAGCACTCGCTGATATGCAAGGTGAAATGGAAGATGTCTTTCTTAAGTATCAGAGGTGTCTTGAAAAGCTATCTAATCTTGAGGGAGAGCTCGATTATGCAAAAAATAATTCTAGGAAGCTCGGTGAAAAAGCGAGTAGGGCCAAAATTGAAGTTCAAACATTGAAGGAAGCCCTTGTGCAGTTAGAGGCCAAAAGGGACACTGCTTTAGTCAAACAAAAAGAGTACTTGGAGAAGATATCTAATCTGGAGGCTATGGCTTCACAAATCCAAGAAGATATGAAGGAACGAGCAATTAAAGCTGAAAATGAAGCTCAAACTCTGAAAAATGAAATTTCAAGGTTAAAGTTTGAAAAAGAAACCGCATTTCATCAGTACAAACAGTGTCTTGGAAAAATATCGGATTTGGAGAACACAATTGCAATAGCCGAGGAGGAAGCCCAAGCCCTTAAGAAACAAGCAGAAAGTGCTGAAACTGAAGTCAGTGAGCTGAGAGAAGCTCTTGCTAAGCTAAAGGAGGAGAAAGAAGCTATTGCCTTCTTGTACAAGTGCTGCCTGGAGACCATATCCAAGCTTGAGCATGATACAAGTCTTGCCAAAGAGGAATGCGATCGCCTTAAGAGTGAAGTTCTTAATGGAACAGAAAAGCTAAAGAATGCTGAAGAGAAGTGTTTTCTGTTGGAATCGTCGAATCAGTCACTATGTGTTGAGGCAGAAAATTTGGCAAATAAGATTGCAATGAAAGATCAAGAACTTTCCGAGAAGGAGGAGGAGTTGGAGAAACTTCAGGCTCGACTTCTAGACGAGCACTTACATCATGCACAAATTGAAGCCACTCTCCAGACTCTACAAAGTTTGCACTCACAATCGCAAGAAGACCAGAAGGCTCTGGCACTGGAGCTCAAGAATGGGCTACACATGCTGAAGGACTTGGAAATATGCAAACATGGCTTGGAAGAAGAAATTAGGCAGGTTAAGGATGAAAATCATAGCTTGAGTCAAATGAAATTATCTTCAACTGTTTCAATGGAGAATATGCAAACTGAAATCCGTAGCTTAAGGGAGATGAAGGAGAGGCTTGAACAAGAGGTTTCCCACCAAATGGAGAAAAGTAACTCGCTTCTGCAGGAAACTTTGAGTTTGAAAGAGGAAATGAAAGGCTTAAACAGTACATACCAGGCTTTAGTCGAACAAGTGGAAGCAGCAGGGCTGAACCCAAACTGTATTGGAACTTCAATAAAGAGCTTTCAGGATGAGAACTCTAGGATGAGACAAATATGTGAGCAGGAAAGCAATGAGAAAGAAGCATTGTTGACGAAGTTGGAAAATATGGAAGAACTTTTGAAGAAAAAGGCTTCTGCGGAGAGCTCCCTGTCAGACACAAATGGTGAGCTTGAAAGATCGCGTGAAAAGGTGAAGTCATTGCAAGAATCTTTCCAGTTTCTCCATGGAGAGAAGTCCGCCCTAGTTGCCGAGAAAGCTTCCATTCTTTCTCAGTTGTACGCTGTGACTGAGAACACGCATAAGCTATTGGAGAAAAATGCTGTTCTAGAGAACTCTCTGTCAACTGCAAAGGTTGAACTTGAAGGTTTGAGGGAAAAGTCAAAGGGCTTAGAAGAGATTTGTCAATTGCTTAGGGACGAAAAATCCCATCTTTTGAGTGAAAAGGGCACCTTAGTTGTGAAGTTGGAGAATGTTGAGAGAAGACTAGAATGTCTAGAGAAAAGATTTACAGGGTTGGAAGAAAAATATGCTGGGATAGAGAAGGAGAAAGCAGGTATGCACTTTCAAGTAGAAGAACTAAAGGTATCACTTGGTGTGGAGAAGCAAGAACGGACAAGCTCCAATCTTGAAACTGAGGGTCGGTTCTCTGTATTAGAAAACCATATTCATCTCCTGCAAGAAGAAAATAGATGGGAAAAAAAGGAATTTGAAGAGGAACGTGATAAAGCTCTGAAAGCTCAGTTCGAGATGTACGTTTTGCAAAAGTTCATTAAAGATATGGAAGAAAAAAATTACTCTCTCATTATTGACTGTCAAAAACACGTCGAGGCTTCCAAATTGGCAAATAAAGTGATTGCAGAGCTGGAGAGTGAGAACCTTGAGCAGCAGGTAGAAGCGGAACTATTGTTGGATGAAATTGAAAGACTGAGGTTGGGCATCTACCAAGTGTTCAGGTCCCTTGAAATTGGCAACGATTTCACTCCTGAGGACAAGGTCGAAAATGAGCAAACCTTTGTGCATCATGTTCTTCAAAATATCGAGGATATGAAATGTACGATCTCAAAACACGAGGATGATAAGCAGCAGCTTTTGGTTGAAAACTCAGTTCTTGTAACACTACTTGAGCAGGTAGAGTCAAAGGGCATAGAAATAGAGTCACAGAAGATATACTTTGAGCAGGAATTCAAAATTGAAGCCGAGAAGCTTGTTGAAGTTAAAAACGAAAAAGACGAACTTCTAAATATCAACAGGAAATTGGAATCCGAGGTGATAAAGAGTCACCAACATACTGCTCTTCTTGATACTGAAATGGGAAGGCTTTGTGTCCAACAGGCTGACTTGCACAAAGCGTACATTGCATTACAGGAAGCACATTCTCATATTCTTCAAGAAAACAGATCTTTGCTGAAAAAGTTAGCTGATTTCAAGGAGGATAAATGGCTGGTAGATCAAGAAAATGATGTTGTTCTCCTGGAATTGTTAGCCATTGCTAACCAATCTTTAGTTTTCAGGAACTTTGGGGCCGAAAAAATTACGGAGTTAAACTTACTACTTGAAGATTTGCACAGCCAACATGGGGTCAACAGTAATCTTGAAAAGGAAATGAGCATGTTAAGAGGGAAGCTGGAAATGCAAGAAGCGGAAAATTTGATGCTTAAAGATGCTGTTCATAGGATGGAAATGGAGCTGCAAGAGATCAGGGAATCTAATGTTGAGATGGAGCAGGAAAATTTTAATGGAAAGGAGATATTAATTCAGAATGAAACAAAACTCTTAGATGCCAAGATGAAGCTTGAAGCTGCCGAAATCCTGAACTCAAAGTTGTGCAAAACAGTGGACAGACTGGAGAGTGATATTCTAGAATCAATGCAGATGAGAGATAATCTAGAAAAGGAGATGTTTCAGCTCTCTGAAAAAAGTGTTGTTCAGAACGAAGAAATTGAATGTCTTCATGTGGTGAATGCAAATTTGGTGTCTGAACTGAATCAACTAAATGAAGAAATAGGAGAACAGAAAATCAGAGAGCAAAATCTGAGTTTAGAGCTTGAAGAGAAGAACAGCGAGTTTGAACTCTGGGAGGCCGAAGCAGCTACATTTTATTTTGATCTTCAAATTTCTTCCATCCATGAAGTTTTATTTGAAAATAAGGTGCATGAACTTATTGGGGCATGTCAGAGTCTTGAGAATGAAAGTGCTTCAAAAACATCAGAGATTGAACGGATGAAAGGGAAAATTAGTTCAATGGAGACTGAAATTGAAGAATTAAAATCCCAACTATATGCATATGCTCCTGTAGTAGCTTCTTTAAAAGATGATGTGGCATCTCTTGAGCATAATGCTCTCCTTCATACGAAGCTTACAGAAGCTCATGGTCGGGAGCTAGAGGTAACTTTCCTTCTTCTAATGAGCAGATTTATGGCTTCATTGTAAAAGCTTCGAGAACTTGTCATATTCATCTTCCGCATTCCTTTTTCTTCAAAGTCTTTCCAGCTGAACCTGCATAATATTATTTTAGTGTTTTGTCTCCTAGAATTATGAAATGGACATGCAATTCTATTTGTGGCCTAAAATATTACTGTGGACATGAGGGGTTGCCTTTGTAATAGTCAGAGATATGTGGAGCAAGACTTTTATTCTCAATCCCTCCGAGTCTCATTCAGAAATGACACTTTTTTATGGGATAAAACTATAATTTTAAGAAATTGAGAATGTAGCAGTTAGTCGTGTATTCAGAATTACTTTGTTACCATTACCGTTGTCCGTGTGATGTTTTTGCAGAGATTCATCAGAAGTATATCTTGAATCTGAAAATCTGTAGCATGATGTATAGGGCATTTTGGCCAAGTTTAGAAAGAAAATATAAGAACTTAAAAGAAAAGTAAAGAGAGACTTCAAAAAAAAAAAAAAATAAAAGTAAGTTTTTGAACTAAAAGTTACTTTTTAACTTTTTATTTTGGCAAGATATGTTTGTGTAAAAAAAGTTTTTTAGAAGTAACTTTTCAGCTTATAAATGTGCTTGGTTAAGCTTAAAACTTAATTTTAAGTAATTATACTTTATTGTAAGGCTTCACCAAACTTGCTCACTCAGTCTCTGCATTTCATGAAATGACTAAAATAAGAAATTTTTGATTTCTATATTTGTCTCCAAGTTGAAGATATTATGTGAAGTATATTTGTTCAATAATGATGATGAACTAAAATGGAAAGCGACTGAGCTCTGTATTCTCATCCTTTTACTCATATGCCGGCTGGAAACTCTTTTCATTACTGGTAAATGCTTTCGCTGAACTGTTTTTGTGCTACATCTTTGCAGTGTTCAGAACCAGGGTCCCAAAATCATCGATTCCCCGTGCCAAATGAATTTTACGATTTGCAAAAATTGCAGGTCAGAATCAAAGAAGTTGGAAAGATAATGGAAGAAATGAACAAATCTGTTTTGCAGGGAAGATCAAACTCCAACATCAAGCAAGCTGATTCCACGGTTGAGATTGAGCATTTAAAACAACGACGAAGATCGGGTCGGGACAAACTTTATAATGACCCCAGCAATTCTCCCAAGTTGCAGAAACTAAAAACAAAATCCATTGAAGCCCGGAATGGTATGCTAATGAAAGATATTCCTCTTGATAATGTTTCTCATAGCACATTACGTGGAGTATGCAGGAGAGGTGCTGTTGGAGCTGATGATCAGATGCTCGAGCTGTGGGAAACTGCCGAGGACAGAAATCATGGTCGAACAATTGGGGAGTCACTAAAGCAGGCATATAAATTGACAGAAAGTGATATTGTGTACGATCATTTTGAAAAGTTAAAGAGAAACATGGAACCTTGTCCAGATATAGAAGTCGAGAAGGAGTTGGGTGTTGATAAGTTGGAGCTATCTACACGATATACAGAGCCCAGTCGTGAAACGAGCAGTAGAAAGATCCTTGAGAGACTTGCATCCGATGGGCAGAAGCTCGTAAGTCTTCAGACAACAATGCAAAACTTGAGAAGGAAATTGGAGATGAACAGAAATTCTAGAAAGACTGTGAATGTTGATTTTGAAACAGTTCAGGAGCAGTTAGCAGAAGCCGAGGAAACTGTTGAGAAACTAGTTGATTTAAATGGTCAACTGGTGAAAAATATTGAGGAGAGTCGTTCGCCAGACGGAAGGGCATCCCCAGAGTCGAAAGAGGCTTTGAAACTTAGCAGAAAGGAAGTTTCAGAACAAGCACAAAAAGGGTCTGAGCGGATTGGTCGTCTGCAATTAGAACTTCATAAGATACAGTTCGTGTTAATGAAACTCGAGGATGAAAAGAAAAGCAAAGGACGAGGAAAATTTTTGCGGAGCAAAACAAGCATTATTCTGAGGGACTTT
Organism: Fraxinus anomala; assembly: GCA_903798345.1. Taxonomy (NCBI): domain Eukaryota; kingdom Viridiplantae; phylum Streptophyta; class Magnoliopsida; order Lamiales; family Oleaceae; genus Fraxinus; species Fraxinus anomala. Next base: position 14,780 of record CAIGRN010007939.1, on the reverse strand, counting down.
ATTTACTATGGGAGGAAGAACGGTGGGAAGAGAAAGAAGGCTCCTTTTTGTGGGTGTTTTAGGCCTTCAACTAGTAGAAATGGAAGGAGCTTGTAAGTTTTACTTTTTACTGAATTTGTATTGACTAGCATTTTGCTGAAATGGTTCTTGTATTATACTGAAAGGATCATCTTTTTCAGCTAGTTTGGCAGAACTGATTTTCCTAGTCTAGCTGGAGGAATTATGAGGATTAGATTTAATCTAATTCAAAATAAGCTAGAGTTTCTACCTTGTTATGTTTTAAGTGGAATCTGAAAAGTTTGGTGTTCTACATGCTATAGCTCTGTGTAACTCCATAATCTTTTGTGTCACTTATTATGGTGGGTAGAAGTTATTTTGTCCACCGCTAACGTGAGTCTACAATTATCGACAATTTAACAGGAGTGATCTTCTGTCCATAGTGGGTATGAGTTATTTTGTCCACTGCTGACGTGAGCTTACAAAACATAAAAATTATTTTCAATTGCATGTATGTTAATTTAAATTCGATGTTATGACCTGTCAACATGGACATGTGATACGTGGTTAAATTTATCAATGGTCACCCAACTTTATATTTAGTGTTATTAGACCATCCAACTTTATACTTAGTGTTATCATGTTCACTTAATTTATTTTTATTTTATCATGGTCACCCAATTTCATATAACGTTTTATCATGACCATCCAATTTCGTATAATGTTTCACCATAACAACCTAATTTTTTTTTTTCCTTTTCACTAAATTCACTCAAGCAATATTATGATTGACTTATTCATAAAAGCATTGCTGACGTCTATACTTAAAAATCGATCTATGATATTAGAATACTCACTCAAAGATTTTCAGTGATATTAGGGGGACATATTGTACACTTGTTTCTTCATCCAAGTTTTGTCCTGGAGTCTTCTTAAAAAATTATTTTAGTGAGGCACACCTTGATACTCCAAATTCTTTTACAACTAATTATACTCTTTTTTACTTAGTTTGATAATTTTTTTCAATACGAGTTTTTCCCAAACAAGGTTTTTTAATGTTGCAATTGTGTGGTTAGTCATTCAAGAGGTAGTATTTTAAATTAATTATTATATGTGAATGAATAATGTACAACTGCAACCCTAACTAATTCTCATATATAAATATCGAGTTTCAGTAAAATACATTCAAAGCTATAGACTGTCTATTTTATTCTCTCTCTCTCTCTCTCTCTCTCTCTCTCTCTCTCTCTCTTTTTTTTCTCAAATTTATATCGTATATGTTATTATTTTCAATAAATGATATTATTTCATATTTCAAATGATACAAAATCTATACAATTAAATACTTTAATTAAATTACGTGGCACGTAATTTAATATAGTTTGTATTATTTAAAGTTTATTTGTTTACGAGGCATTAAATATATGATACGAAATACTATTGTTTCTTATCATTCAACTATAATTTCTCTCATTAAAATAATTTTGCTAAATTAAAACTTTTTTCTCTATTTTCTAAAATGTATTATAATTCATTATCATATGAAAGATAAACAATTAATTTAAGATAAAACATGTCATATTATTAACCCTTCAAAAAAATCTTTAAATTATACAAATTGTTACGTAGAAAAATTAGATATACTCTATATTTTATACATATTGATAAGCATGATTAATGCACATTTAAACTTCACATAAAAGTTCAATTTAGATCTACATCATACTTGACAAAGGTTTACATCATAACAAGTGACATTTTATCATTGGACAATTTAAAACACAATAATCTCTTCCATCCAATCATCTCCTGCCATACCTTTCGGCACTGCTTGTGGATGGTTTCTTCTGGCAAAATAGAATAATCCAACATATATCATTTTAACCAAAAAAAGGTGCTTTTGAACTTCATAAAGCACTTATTAGGGGTGTCTTAAGTAGATCAAACCAGCATAACCCACATTTTAGCAAGCCAGACACTAGCACAAGAATAATAAAAAAAGAGTGAAATGACCCATCATAGACAGTGGGGCAAATCATTTTTATTCAAATTTGTCAGTCTCTCCAAAGTTATGGTTGACGGCTTACATCTTCACAGACCCCTAACATTGGCAGCTACACGGTTTCAATGATGCGTCAAACTTTCAGAACCTTCTTTTGCATTAAGCAAGTACCAAATAATTTGGTCAGTCTAGTGAAGTTTCTTAAGATACATTTTTTTCTGGACAGAATTTCCCTGGATCAAATGGCAAGAACCACATAGGAAACTGGATTATACCATCGCAACAGAATGGAATGGAATGATATAAATATAAATTCCGCAAATAAAAATAACAATAAACGTCAAAAATGTATGATTGTCTCAGAACAAAGCAAAATTCTCTTGCCTAAATCACTGCAAAAGTCTTTCAAGGAAATTAACACCAGCTGCAAAAGCCAGCCAGTTTGGCCAAGGAAACTTTAGGAGGCACCGATTCAGGCACCGACAACTTCAGTTTCCTCTGCCATTGGCTCTTCAGCAGGCCTGTCCAACTTCACACCAACATCTTCACTATAATCACCATGAACCTAAATCATCATGAAAAAATATTAATTATTGACATGATTTTGTATTAACACCCCAATTAGTAGCCACAAATCTAAAATTCAACTCATAAGTAAGCTAGCCCCAACTTTAAGGTCTTAACCATGTGATGTGCAATTGAGAACATAATAGAGTTCATAAAAGAGAGTGAAAGAAACTTGCCTCCATCAACTTGCCAAGGTCGAATTTGGGAGCTTTCAGGATCTTGACCTTCCGAATATAAACATTTTGCAGAGGGTAAATACTAGAAGTTGCCTTCTCAATCTCCTTCCCAATTGACTCGGGAATGAACTTCTGAACCAAATCCTTGAGATCACAAGATTGTGCCTGGTTGATCATGATCTCCCGCATCTTCCGTCGGATCTAAAAAGCCATGAAAGAGAAAGATAAATGACAATGGTAAACAAAATAGACAATTACAGAAAACCCTTAGCTACATGACTACAACAATGGCAATAAAAATGATCAATTTTAACATATTTGCTATGTAGAACTTCAGTTTATATTCCATATAAATAAATGTGTAACGAAAACATCAAGTAACAGATTATTCCAATTTACCTGGCGAATCTGGCTTGACTGTGCATAACATGTCCTCTTTTGTTGGTTTGCACGCTTCTTAGTGAAACCAATGCAGAACATCCTCAACGTATAGTTATCAGTTGTCTTAACATCAACGTGAGCTTCGATCAGTGATTGCCATTTCCTTACAAGTGACCTCAATTTATCAGTTGTAAAATTCATGCCCTGCAATTTCAACGAGAAACAATGGCCATTAGAAATTTCTCTTTAAGAAGGCATTTACATTAGAGAAGTTGAATTAGATACTTCAGCTTTATCATACCCAGAAGTTCGTGAGAACATTCTTCCCCTGAACATCCTCAGCTCTCAATCGGATCTTTCTGAAGGAGTGATCCTCATCACCTTGAAGATCAGCCAAGGACACTTCAAACACACGATGCTTAAGTCCTTCTGAAGCAATCTGATTGAGAAAATGTTACTATCAACTAAAGTGCTTCTTAGTCTATGAAATATTTGTCAAGAAAAATATACAATAGGTGATGTTTGTTCCATCAGTTGTGAGGCATCTACCACGTTCAACAGCACAAGATTCCATATTATTTTAGTTTGATAGTTTAGATACATACAGAACACAACATAAACAAGTGGCAGAAGACATCAAGAAGATATTCCAAGTAATTACCTTTTTTTTTCAAGCAGTTAAGATATAAAAAAAGAATGCTTGTATCAATGTTTTAGGCTTGTAAGTGCAAGGAATCAATCATTGCATACATATTTATTAGATTCCTTGCTTAACTTTAACTAAATAAGGAACCCGAGTATTATACTCATCCACCATTACAATATATTAACTAGTAAACAAAGCGAAGTAAACGACACAAAAACCTTAATTTCAGCATGACACAGAAGCCAAAGCCACTTACCAAAATTGTGTAAACATTCTTGCAAGTTATCCATGAGTATCACATTTACCAAGTAGATTTCAATCTCATTATTTCAAATACATAAGCAGCATAGATATGGAAAGTCGTGGAATGCCTAAACCACACAGCATTATTAACAACCTCAATTATCCTTGAATATATGTATATGTATCTTTTCATAGGAGATGCAAGTTACATATTAAACCCCAAAACACAATTAAAAGGAAACAAAATAAAACACGTTTATAACCTAACAGCAACAAACAATCTTGAAAGATCAAATTACTCAAACATCCCACAAATTTACAATCATATAACCGAAATAAACAATGTATTGACTTAAAGTACAGCAAAAAAAAAAAAAAAAATGAATCACAAACAATTATCAGTGAAATGTGAATTATTTAATAACTGAAAATTTTTACCTTTGTACCCTGGGTACGAGTAACTAGTGTTTTGCCGATGTTTCTGGTATTGAAAACTGACGGCGCTTTGATATCATACCAGTCCTTTTTTGCGAATGGATCAACCCTGTACATACACATATGTTCAAAAGATCTTTTGAAAAAATGAAAAAACCTAGATATTATAAAACAGGAAAAAAAAATACTCACGCTTTCTTCTTCCCTCCCTTCTTTCCCTTCGAAATCCTCTTGTTCTTCCTATTCCACGTCAGATAATTCATCCATATCAACAATCAAATCAGGAATTCATATTATATACACGATATGTATGTCTATGTGTGCGCATACACAGAGAGATTACCCGACGGCCATGGCGGCGGCGGTGGCAGCTACTGGGCTTTGGTATGCACAAACAGCAGCGGGAAAACTCAGTTGTACAAATTGCGAATAGCACAAAACCCTAGTTTGGTGATTTATATGAGGTGCGGAGCAGCGGAAGAGAATAGTGGCATTATGCTGTTGTACCTAGGGGACTGTTTCGTCTTTTCGGTAATTGTTAGTGTGTTTTCATCTTGATAGGTTAGGTATTATCCTATATTTTGATAATTATAATTGCACCACATTTTTTTTAGTTGCACCAAGTTTTAATTACAACAAATATTTTTGAACTTTACTCATTTTCTCATTTGTGTTTTCCATTTTTATTACGGGACATTCTCAACTGAAATTTTGATAGATTTAAAAATAATAATTGTATTACCACCACAAAATTTAATTGCTACACCACATATTTTTTTTAAAAAAATCTTTTTACTTATATGGAAATGTTTAAAATGACATAAGTAATCAAACTTTAAATATTTTTTGATTGGTACACCATAGTTTGAAAAAAAAAAATAAAAAAAATACAGAAACATTTGTGGCATCACTTGAATGCTTTAACAAGCTCAATCGAGAATATACTCCTAAAACTTAGACAATTCAAAGTGAAAACTCTATTCTAAACCGACACACACTCCAACAAATCAAAAATCTCAAACTCCGATATGCAATTTAGGTAAAATTGGTTGATGCAGTCCATATTGGGAGTTGGGTGCAATCCAAAATTGAAGTGTTCATGAGACGACTCAATGATTCTTGATTTTGTTATTTGTTAGGGGGCGGTGTGGTGGGTCTATAAATTCATAATTATTTGTCTTTCTAGTCTAGACGATTCTCAACCTTTCACTTATATGGTGACATGAAAAGTTTAAATCCTATTTTAACCTCCTCTATAAATCAGATACCAAAGAAAATCCAAACATGAAGGAAGCCAAATAAATAAATAAACAAACTAGGAGATGAAGTACCATAATAATCTAAAAATTTCTTTTGAAGTCGGTGATGTATCTTCAACAATGAGCAAGAATTTTGACAAAAAAAACCAACTTGGAATTCCAAAACCAAAGAAAACCCAGAATTTCTCTTCCCATAATTGCTGAAGAGTTAAAAAAATAATAATAAATAAATAAAATAATATATATATATCAAAAAATTGAAAATTGAAACTTAAGTATACTGAAATGGTAAATCCTTAATTATAGTGAAATGATAAATCCTTAATTTTCACTGGATTCTCAATACTTAAGAACAAGCCCACAAGGTTTAGAATACGAGGAAAAGAACTTGTGGGAGAGAGACTTACGGTGGATGAGAGTGATCTAGTGAAAACGAAATGGATAAAATAGAAGAAAGGGCATGTAGGTGTGGTGTGCTCTTTCATATTTTTTTATTCCTTTTTAATTTATTAAACGTGTAGGGTTGTATTTTTAAATTAATAGGGGTGTATTTATCAAGAACATATCTTAATGAATAATGTTTTTTTATCATTATGATAATATAATATCGATGATGTGACAAACTATTTTAACTTGATTCTTAATTTTTGAATATTGCTCTCAACTTGGATTTTGATGGATTTTAAAATATTATAAATCCTAATAAATTTCTTAGATTTAAATAGACTTTAACAAAATCAATAAGAATTTCATTAAAATTGATAAAATTTTAAAATAGTTTGTCGTATGTATTTTTCAATTTGAAATCCATCCAAATATTTTAAGTTTCTTCTACTGATGAAATTAAATTTTAATGAAAATTTCAGTTGGAATATCTAGATTTTAATGAATTTCATTGAAATCCATTAAAATCTCAATTGGGGACAACTGAATTTATAATTATTTTTAAAATCTATCAAAATCTTAGTTGAGGACACCCCTTACTATATTCTTATCCTCAACTTTTTATTATTTTTGCACATGTTTCTGATGATGATTTTCATCCAAAACATTTGTTTTAAGGGCGTAAAAGGAGTTATTTGCCTCTCATATTATAATGAGCAAAACTAAAAATAAATACAAAATTTTGACAGTAAAATTGTACCTCATTTTAATTCATGTTACCAAAATATTAGACAAAAATCTTGGTGAGAGACTAAGCGTGTTAATTAAATGCTAATTATAATAATTCGACAAAGTTAAAGACTTAAGTACAAAATTGATCCAAAATTGAGGACCTTCATTGTTATTAAATTATGGTATAGATAATAAATTATTTAATATTATAGCAAAATTATGAGATGATTATTGATGATTATTTAGCTCGTTTGATGGTCATTATTTTGAGAAAATAGAATTTTGATAGTAATTGTTTTAGAGAATATGTGGTTAAAAGGGTAGAAAAAATCTTGAATTTACGTGCAAACTATTTTATTGTATAAATACGTGGCAGAAAAGGACTATGAAAATTAAAGAATTTTGAAATAATAATTATCAATCTGGGGCTTAGTATTGTCATGATGCAAAGTCTTTTCTAATTTAGAAAAGTGTATTTCACTCTATTGTAATTCTTGTTTTGAACCGTATAAATACAGGGCCTTGATTTTCAATAAAATATACACTTAAATCTCGACTCTCTATTTTCTCTATCTATTTCTTTTCTTATATTTCTTTTTTATTCCCTTAGTTTTTGTTTTCTGGTCGAGTTTTGATCTTTTCCTAAACATATCATTGTTTTACAATAATTCCACGATTTATAATCATAAAACTAACGCAGTTTGAACAATCCCACTTTTCCAAGTCCCCTTTTATTAGTGGAACTCTTATCTGTAAGAGTAGCGGGTTGTTCAGTCCTTAAAACAATGTCTAGATTTATATTATCAAGAACGATATAAACGTTCTCTTTCTAGTACTTAAACTTTGGTTCAGGTACAAAAGTTGAATTGATGTTGGCAGATATTGCAGAAATCGATGGATTGCCTGAATAGAAAACTTAAACCTAAATAGCATATTCATATGGGAATCCATATTGAGCGATCAATAAATTCAAATAATGGTGGATCTCATCACAAGAGACCACGCACAATATTGGTATTTAGTCTTTGAACATAAATATCAACATGTAAGTGGTACACTTGGTATAGTAATCAAATATTGACAATAAACCATGTTAAACATTAAGCATATCTTTGGAGCAACTCATATTCATATAAAAAGAAATTTTATAATTGTCACATATTTATTACAACAGGTGTGCAAATAATTTTGCAAAATATTAACCATTATTTAGGCTGATCAATACCCGCATGAATTACGTACACACAACTTTCCTAATATTTCAAATAAATCAATTTAGACAAGAGATGTTACTTTGGTAACATGTTGCTTTAATTAATTTATTTTAGAAAATTAATAATCCAAAAAAACTTTAATACCATTATTTGAATTTGATTGCCCCTTCATTTTATTTTTATTTTTGTTTTTGCTTTTAAAAAAAGATATGGTCAGAAGCTGGGCGTTGTCACGCTGTAAAGGGTAGCCCCGGGCGCTACAATGCCCGGGTGCTCGCTGCAGCGCTCTGGCTGCCCTCGTTCTTTCTCTTTCCTAAAATTTCCCAAAAAAAATCAAAATTTTGAAATTTAGGGTTTGAAATTCACATTCCAAAATTGAAAAATTTAAAGTATGAATTTCAATCATAAAATTCTAACTTTATTCTCAATGGTTTTACATGGAGTTGTATCTGATACCACTTGTAAGATTTTATTAAAACCTTAGATCTCAAGAATATGAAAACCTAATTACTTTATTGCAAATGTCTAGTAATCAAATTATCAAGAGAATTATTAAATGCGAAACATATCTTGAATTATTGGGAATATTCGTTATTACTGGATCTTGAATCTTGAAGATCAACTGCAATATCTTCATATTTTTTGGTTTCTTAATCTTTAATCTTGAATATTGTCTTACCCTTTCCTTTATTTAAGTTCTTCTTATAGCTAGGACATTCATTCCTATAGCGACCAAAACCTTGACACTCATGACATCTAACTGATTTCTTACCAGAACTCCTATATTAGCCTTATCATGCTTGTTTTTCTGAAATTTACTAGGGGGCATCATTCTTCCTCTTTTGAAGTTTTCTCTTATTCCTGAGAACTTTTTGAAATTTCTTTACAAAATAAACTATTTCATCATCCATAAGGGTCTCAGTGTCTGTAGACTCACACTCATCTTCTTTAACGGAGTTCAAAGCTATAGATTTAAACTTTTTCGGTTGAGATATGATGAGTTCATATGTTTGAAGATATCCTACAAGTTCCTCTATTTTAACTGTATCTAAGTCATTGCTCTCTTCAATCGCAGTAATCTTGGGTCTAAATCTCTCAAGTAAGGATCTAAAGATTTTTCGAACAATTTTAGACTCAGGGATTTTTTCACCTAGATTGAAACTAGAGTTCACTATGTCATTCAAATTCGTATAGAATTCATCAAACGATTCATCGTCCTTCATTCTAATTTCTTCAAACCTAGGGTTAATATCTGCATTTTGGAGTTTTTAATGGTTTTGGTTCTCTCGTGTGTAGTCTCTAAAACATCCCAAACTTTTTTTGTGGTTTCACACATTGACACTCTCCTAAACTTTTCAGCAATCACTGCCATAAACAAGGCATAAAACCCTTTACTATTCCAGTTGCACTCAACTAGTAAAGGAAGGAGTGGTCCAACCGTTTTACACACTAACCCAAATCCGCTCATATAAAGACTTAAGGAATGCTCACATCCTAACCATCAATATGCACAATTGCTTCAGTCAAAAAACAGAGGCATGAAAAGAGACTGACCTATCTAGATTAAATATAGGCCAGGAATCGAAATGAAGCTTTGATTCCAATTGAAATAACGGAGTTCGACCCAATTAACACCTAGAGGGGGGTAAATAGGTGTTTATGTGGAATTTAAATTTACCAATTAATAAATGCAATAAGTCACAGTTATTAATTAATCGAGATGAATTCGCATGCACTACTATCTCATGTTGAATTGCCGTAGATAATAAATTATTAAAAAATAAATAACACTTGAAAATTGAAAACCCATAACTGGGTAAAAACTTCGGGCCCAAACCAGTAAAATTCCACTATAAACGAATCAACTTACAGTATTGTTGACTCGACTAAACTCTAGTACTTTCTGACCTCCTGGTTGTAATTATCAAAACCCTCTTGGATTGCATGCTCCTACACCAACTCCTGGCCTTCTGAATTCGTCTATCTCCTGTGGATCAATGAGAACTTCTCATTTTCCAACAATCGGAACTCTGGTCACTTTCCTTGATCTTCAGAACTCTGGAAAACGTTATGGAAGTAAGTGGTTTGGTATTTGGTTTATGTGAGGAGGATAATGTTTTCCAATGCAATAATGAAATCAATTTGAAGGTTAAATCTAGGAATGATATGGAGGAAGTAATCACTTGTTTCTCTCAATGTTCAACTCATAATGTTTCGAATGGTGGCGTCCATATATATAATGTAGAGGATTTGGGTATTATGGGCGGGATAAAAATCTCGAAAAACGCGAATTAGGTTTTCTTGGGATACACTGTCGCTCAAGTGAAAGCTCAGCGACAGACGAGCGTCGATGTGTCACTCGAGCGAAGTCTAGGCGACGACGGGCGATGTAGCTTCTGTTTTTACCGCTCAAGCATCAGTTGGTTGATAGGCTAGCGAAATTGCGACGACTCTTTTCCCTTCGTTCTATACTTGAACCCTAAAACTTCTAACTAACCACTGATACTTTAACTTTTAAAAACTCTTTTACAACAATAGCTTTATCAAAATGTTGTGAACAACTTTAAAACCTAACAATTTAGATGCCCAAAACCCAATAATTTTAATTATTTATTAGATAACTTTAAACGAGCTTAATTTTAAGATAGTCTTTATACACAATTAATTATATATGTAGGCCTACATGACAAATTAATATTTTCCCTATACACTTGAGTTTTGACTCTCTATTTATTCTCTTATATTTCTCTCTTATTCTCTAATTTTAAAACAAATGTGAACATAATTGTCATGTAGTTTCTCTATGGGTGATCATATTGACATCATAATTTTTATTTGTTATATCATTGTATATAAAGTAGTCAATTTTTCACCACATTTTAATTGCACTTAAATTTCAATCTTTGCCCCTTGTGTGCGTTTCATCGACTTCTTATTTTAAATTTTCTATTAATTAGCACATCACATCCTTGATGATAGTTTATATCAAAATATTTTTTTTTTTGCGTGATAAGAAAAAATACCGTCTTACTTTCATATTTATTGTTTTTAAAATTATAATGAGCAAATAAGTCCTTTTACGCTCTTATAATAGTTTTTTTTTTGAATGAAAATCATTATAAAAAAAAGCAAGATGTGAACATTAACATAAAGTTAACTATACAAATGCGATGAAAAAAAGTTGTGAGAATAAATACTACAATTAGCAAAAATTGAAAATATTAAGTGTAATTAAAATGTGGTGCAGTAAATTGAGAGAGAGAGAGAGTTTTCAAGTATAGCCAAATGTGATGGGTGCATCTTAAATATGGTCATTTTTTGGAACTTACGTAAAAAATGGGCCAATTTGGATGGAGAATGTCCATTAATACCCTTTCTCAAAACAATTGAAATGTTGTACAATTCAGATTAGGACTAAAAAGTTGATGCACAAACTTCGACTCTTTATCCTCCTAATACATAACATGTATATTGAAGTCAACTTGTACACAATATTGAAAGTTTCGCAAAAGAGACGAAAGCAACAATGAAGATAAAAATTAAACAAAGAACTTAATAATTCATGTTGCCCAAAGTTATGACATGAAGGTAACGGATTCTAATTTCAAAATGATACTTTAAAGAGTGTATTATCAATATTCATTTTTTTTTTTCGATAATAACTTGTTAATAATATTTAAGATGAGATAATGATATTATTTAAGAATAAAATTGTCGAGTGTTTGAGTCTCAGAACGCAATAATACTTTTATGTATTGCTCGAGATTTTTGTTTAGTGGAATCCATTGAAATGATATTACTTTTCGAATTTTGAACATGTTTTGGGTTAGAATGCATTTATCGTTCAACTAAAATGTCAAAATTATGTGCAATGTTGTTGATGAAAGTAATTACGTCTTTACTTGACATTGATTCTCTTTATAGTAGAATTACAACGTCATTCTTATTGTTATGGCACCCTCGTTTCATGTTGAAACCTACAACATGATCAACATGTTCAGGAACTACTACTAATATTATTTTGGAACATAAAATGTGCAAAACAGGTGAGAAATGATCGTAAGACTGCACGTCATTTCGACACCTCAAATAATGGTGCTCATGCGTACGACTCAAAATTCTTGCAAAGATATAGACAACTAATACACACTACTAAATGTTGTAAAGAGACAAAATGAGTTATAAAAAGTGGGCTCACACCTTTAGAATGGTGAATGACAATGGATCTTGAGTCATTAGTTGATACTTGCTTCTATATTGTTTACTATAGTAAAACCAATTAACTTATATAGTGTCAACGTAAATTATACCTAATTAATGTACCTATATTGAAAATGTTACTTATATCAACTATTGTTGTTTTAGAATGTGAAATGTGCAAATTATGTGAAAAACTATAATAATAATGGTACCGTCGTATCAGCACCACGATAATGGTGCCATCTTGATATGGCTTGAAACTCTTGAAAGGTGTAAATGGAATCTTCACGTACTTAATAAATTTTGTAAAGAGGCCAGATGAGTTAAAAAGATGGATTTATACTCTTATAATGGTGAAAGTTTAGCAAACAGTCTTGATTTATTAAAAGATACTTGTTTCTATGTTATTTATTATAATTATGCTAGATATATATATATATTCTTGTGTACATCTTTCCTTCATACGTTTTCCCTATGTGGCATAATCTACGCACGAAAGAGAAAGATTGTTGACGAAATTAAAGAAGATGATGGTGACATAAGGCAGAGTATAAGGATAAATGTACATAAGAGTATACAAATAGCGTGATTGTACTTATTATAGTAATACCACTTTGTTTATATAATGTCAACACATCCATCATACCAAAGTCAATGCAGCTCTATTTCAAAATGCAACTTATACCAATTAATGTTTCGAAATGTGAAATGTTTAAAATGAGCAGAAACGATATAACAATTGCACTATCATTTTAGTACCACGATAATGGTGTCTATGCCGTTATGGCTCGAAACTCTTGCAAAGTCGTAAAGCGATGTGCATTCCTAGAAATTTCGTAAAGAGACTAAACATGTTAGAAAAAGTGGGCTCACCATTTTAGAATGATGTCAAACGATCTCGAGTCACACGTCGATACTTCTTTCTATGTTTACTATAGAAAAACCACTTAACTTCTATAATTTCAATGCATTCATTATACCAAACCAACATACCTCTATTGAAACTATTATTTATACCAAGTAATATTGTTTCAGAACATGAAATATGCAAAACAAGTTAAAAACAATCATAATGATTGCACTATCATTTTAGTAATACAATAAATGTCCGTTTGATAGGCAAAGATGAAAATGAATTCCAATTCCATATTAGTTGGAAAATAAAAACTCACCAAACTCGTAGAAATTCGTCTTCCATAAAAACAAAGAAAATACAATTTAAAGTGATTGTATCTTGAAATTCGATTTTCATTTCATGTTGCAATTAAACGATCAAAGTTGAATTTGTTTTCCTCGAATGTGACATTTTCCATAGAATTCGTTGTAATCAAACAGGTCTAAGAGTGCTCATGTCTCGGGCATGATTACAATGCCAAATTTTCCAAAAAAATGGTCATTTTTTTAAATAAAAGCCCCAAATCCAATGTATTGCAGCTCGGTATCGGATCTACGCACTCCTTTGTATTGCAGTAAAACAAACCAACTATATTTTCGATCACATTTTCATAATTTTTTGACCTTTACTTTTAGGCTCACAATTTCTCTGCTACAAGCCCACGAAAATAGGTAAAATCAAGATTTTGTTTTAATTTACAGTTTATTTATTAATTTTTTATTGAAAAAGGTTACAATGATGAAGATTGACTTTAGCCAACAGGAACCCTCGGCCTCGCTTTGCGAAATCAAAGAGCGTGACGAGATCTCGAAGCATCCTTCGTTGGACTTCCTGTTACCAGTGATGCGAGTTCTGATATAATTATTTTCTATTTGGTTAAAAGTAAGTTCGTTGCTGGAAATTTTCTTAGGTAATATTGGTTATATATTTATCCTTTTACTTTTGCTTTGGGTTTGTTAGTTTGATGTGTTTGAGAAAGATGCTGTTCAAGTGGTGAAGTCACCAAAGAGAACAAGTACCCTAGTTGTTGCATTCAAGGAAAGTGTTATGGTTGCTGCTGATTCACGTGCTAGCATGGGTGGTGTGAGCCTCCTTCTCCTTGACTAAGTACTTGGTTCTGGCATGTAAAAATTGCGAAGCTGCATTTTAGATTTCGAGGGTACTTGTGAGGATTTCAGTCTGTTGCAGCATGAATGTTTATGCAATTATGTTTGTTTGCATAGAATGAGAAGAGAATTGAATCTTGGAAAAGAAATGTTTATGTAGTTTATATGTGGGTTTTTAGTTCCAAATCTGAAGCCCCAATTCAACGCAGAGAAGTAACATTTTCTGACATGGCAATTATAAGGCTTTAACATGTTAAAATGTAGAGAGGGAAAATTGAAGAAGGAAGGAAGAGGCGGGAAAATTTGTTTATATTGATTGAGAAACTAACTTTACACTACCAGTCGTTTACATATATACACATCAACATCTCTAACAGAATGGAGAAGGAATGTTCAAAGACTAAATTAACCCTATGATACAAAATGTAATTCAACACGCCCCCTCAAGATGGAGAATGAATATTCAAAATTCCCATCTTGAGTAATAGAGATTTGAATTTGGCTCCTCCTAAAGGTTCCGTTAAGAGATCTGCCAACTGTTCT